>JAVCKT010038013.1:17180-29866 GCA_032273925.1 Rhynchotus rufescens | reverse complement strand
GAGTAGACCATTAGTATACGTGTGCTTAGCCACTCGGTAGCTGTCATTGTGTGTGTGTGTGTGTGTGTGTGTATGTGTTTTTGTTGTTTCTTTTTGTTTTTGTACAATTTCAGTAATCCAGTTCTTAGAAAATACTATTGGAACATTATTTTAAGGTGCATTGTTTTCATGGCTTGATTTATAATACAGTCCCACTAATACTTGTTAGCTCACCTGAATAGTTTTGCTGAAAGGTACTGACCTCTAACCAGTGGAGAATAGGCATCAATCAGGAATTGACTTTGTGTATGAGTCTACCAATTTCCAGATTTTTTTAATAGTAGGGCAAAAATTTTCCAAAAGCTTTGCACAATTGATAGTGTGGAAAAGTGTCTATGACTGCAGTCCATGCAACTGTACAACTGTAAACTTTTGGATAAAACAAAAATTATTAGTATATAAAAAACTTGTTTTTCACTGAAGTCTCTTCCCTTTCACATACCACTTGGTTTTATGGCCTTGGCAAATGAACTAAACTTGTTCTGTTTCTTCATTCGACACAGGTTGCCAAACAGCTAAAAGAACAGCAAATGGTAATGAGAGGCCATAGAGAAACCTCCATGGTCCATGAACTGAACAGGTGAGCCCTCGTTTCCCAGGGTGTGCTAAGTGAGACCTGAATCCTCCTAACCACTGCAGACATACTAATGTTACTGACAGACTTCTAACATCCTGAGCAAGGTCTAAAGGTGCGTTTTTTAATCCTTATTATGTGTTTTACAGGTATATCCCTACAGCTGCTGCGTTTGGTGGTCTCTGCATCGGCGCCCTCTCTGTCTTGGCCGACTTCCTCGGGGCCATTGGGTCTGGAACTGGAATCTTGCTTGCCGTCACTATCATTTATCAGTACTTTGAAATTTTTGTAAAGGAACAGAGTGAAGTTGGAAGTATGGGAGCCCTTCTTTTCTAAACGTAGCTTCTTATGGACCCAGGAAGAGGGGAAGAACATTCTTGAAATAAGTCAGGTGAAAAGAAGTAAACTTGAGTATGTCATTCTATAGGAACATGTATTTTAATAATGTTTTCAAAGCGCATTCCCTTATGTTCAAACTTTTCTAGCATACTCTTTGCATTTTATAAATTGCTGGGGAAAAATGTGCAAAAAATTTTTTAAGAAAATTGTTTTTTTAATTATGTGTTAGGAAAATCAGCTTTCTGAATTGGATTTAGTTCAGTCGCTCTTCAATTTTTGTTTCATCCCCTTTCAAAACAGGTATATCTGAAGCCTTCACAGGTTTTAACAAACAGTTATGGGGGGACTGTATGTTTGGAAGGGATTCTTTGCATTTCACTTGTGTTTGCAACTCCTTTGCAGTAGTGGTGAGAGAACCTCTCCCTCTAGTGCTTGTGTTCCGTAGTTATGGTTGTAAGCACAATGTTTAATACATTTGGTTTTGCTTTGTTCCAGTATGGCAGATTTGGGAGGCAGTTGTTTCTTTTTACTAAATTATATCTCTAATTCCAAATGTCTTGTCCTTTACTAAGCTAGGTCTTGTCAGATGTTGAATATTGGCTTGAGACTGTTGTCAATTCTCTTTTAAAGTCAGAATATGTTCTTTCCCACCACCTCTCCTCCAGAAGCAGAAAACTCAGGTCAATCAGAGTCTGTGCCTAGGAGTTGCAGCTTTGAATCCTGGTAATGCAGGCAGCTTTTTTTTTTTCTTTTAATGAACTTCTACAATATTCATTGCCATTAGCCATAGCACTTCTAGCTCACAGGGATGGATGTTACGGCTGTTTAGATGCAAATCTTGTGCCATTTGCTAAAGTTAAGTTTCTTTCAACAGTACTAAATTCTGGATATTATCTGACCAGTCATATCTAGTGAATTTGGAGACGGTTACTGTAGAGGAGTGTGCTTTGTCTGTTTTTATCCCTAATTCTAGACATGAGACCCATTGCAGGTAATTCCTGTTACTGCTCACATTAGATGGCTTTACTGTCCAATAGTCTCATTGACTTGAGCAGTGGGTAGAAAAATATCGAAAGTCAATGGGCCTCCTTTTTTTCAGGGTCATGCCATCAAATTGGAGAAGTTGAAGTAAAGGGCTTTAATGGACCAGAAAAATCCTTAATTTTCCATTTAAGTTTAGATTGTCAATATTAATCAGGTGCCTAGGACCAAATGCAAATATTTGTGTGTGAGTTTTGTAAATACACTTTTCCTCAATCAGTATTGGACAACGTGGAAACCTGAGTGAGAAGTGATAACAGTGGAATGTTTCTCTACACTGCATCTACGTGACTTCCTGAGCATTTTTGCATGTTGTGCTGACTGTATTATAAATTATTATTTCTGCTTGGAGCGATGGGACTTTGTGGTACGTTCCCCAAGAAGCACAGATGACATCCAGAAGACCGTGTTAATGCACTGAGCTCAAATACCAAATGCATGAAAATTTAGCAAAGCCTATATAACAGACACCTATCAAAAATTATGATTTCTCATAATTTTGCATATTGGGATTGGGAAAGGAGCACAGGTGCCAGGAGAAAGGCTCCATGAAATGCTAGCTGAAACGTGACCACAATTACTTCACACTACTTTCTGTAATTTTCCTTTTCTCTTTTGTAAAGTGGCATGTCACAGCACAATTTTTGATGTGAAATTGGAGCAGTTTAAAAGAGACTTTAAAAGGGAGGAGGAAGGAGCATAGTCTGGTTTGATTCATTGGGTTGTTTTTAGTGGGGAGGGAGTTTTTTGGGGTTTTTTTATTTTTTTTTCAGGAAGACCAATACAAATCTCTTCAAAATGAAGAGTACTTCACTTTTGGGCATGCAGTTCTGGCAGGGCTGGAGCTGTTCTTGTGTTTTTGGTCATATCATCGGTTTGAACGAGTTGCAGTTGAGACGGTGGCTTCTTGAGTGTCTGAGCAGCACTTGTGTTTTTGCATCTGTATTTTTGCCGTCTAGTGCTGGAAACTTTGTCTATTCTTGAGCAGCTATGTCCTCAAAGCAGGACCTGCTGATCAGCAGGGATGTTCACAGTGGATGTTCACAAAAAGAAATAATGCCTAAACAATCTGCTTTATAATGAAATAAAGTACATATTTGGAGCTAACACTTGCCTTGCAATTCTTTGAGTATTTTTACTCTTCTAACAGCTGTAGAGCATGGTTACCTGGCTAAAGGACAAGAAGATTGATCCCTCTTGAAACAGCTGTTTTAAGAGTAATGAACTTCATCCAAAGTCTTCTCTCAACTATAGGTTGACCTTAAACACTGCTTTGCACAAATGCACTACTTGGCATTGGTAATCCAGGAGAGCTGCCCTTCAAAAGGTGCTGAAGATGCAGAAATAAATACTGGGAGGGTAAGGTATTGACATGTCAGTTTGACAAAAACTTTGTCCTTTTTTTTTTTTTAACATTACTATCAAGGTGTTAAATACAACAGTGTAACTTGGCTTATGCCATCCCAAGCTCTGATGCCCTTCTAAATTTTAAAGCTAAACTGCAGCAAGGAAAGTACCTAGCTCTTAAAGTCGATGGTTTTAAAAAAAAATCTGCTGTTGCTTGTAAGAAATAGGGTCTATAGGGCATAGACCTCTCCCTGTGCAAGAGCAGTGGTTGCACCCTTTTAAAAGGTTGCACCCTTTTAAGTGAAATTCTCCACAGGGCCGGATTTATTTTTCCCCTGCACTCTACCTGGCACTAGGCTGCAGGGCAGTGCTTCCATGGAACACCTGGGACTAGGTTAAGAACTTTATGTGCCCGGAATGCCTGGAAAGGGGGTGTCTGGCCCGTGGTGATGTTGATGGCTGCCTGGTGTGCGGCAAGGCCGCCCTGTGCAGGCCCTGCCGGCCATGGCGGGGCCCTGCCGGCCTGCGCGGGCCCTGGCGTCCCGCGGCCCCCGGCGGCCGCCCGCGGGGTGGCGGTGTGAGCCCGCCTGGCTCCCGCCACGTCCTCGACCGGCCTTGCCAGGCACAAAGTTAGAGGCTGCAGGGGCCTGGGGACGCGGAGGGCGACGTCCCCCGGCGCTCGAGCTGCTCGCGGGGCTGCCAGGCCTCCGAGGAGGCTGCGCTGCCGTGCGATTGTAGCCCGGGTTGATGCGGCCTATGGGACTGTGATAAAAGCAAGAAAAGGGGCATTTAGAAACAAAATCAACATCATAAGCCAGGGGCCTAGGCGGGCAGCGAGGCTTTAGGCTGCTCTTTTGTAACGTGAGACTGGATGGAGCTGCTAAAATAGAAGCCCTTTGTGGGCCGGGTCCTTGCCATCCTCTGGCTATTGCTAATACGGGAGGAACTTGGCAGAAAGGCAACGTCCTGGTGCCCGGCACCCGCTGTGGCAACAGCACACGAGGGCCGAGCCCCAACGCGAGGCCCTTGGTCACCATGAGGCGGCTGCCACCTCAGCTGGGGGGTGTCCGATCCCTGATGCTTCCTGCTGAGGACTGGGACAGTGACTCTTCTAGCAGCACCTCTTCCCAAGAGCTTAAAATAGAAGACAGGAATAAAACGGGAGGGATAAGATTGGAATACGTTTTTTCAGTTGTTCTGGGCGTTTTTGTGTTGCCTTGGGTGAATCCATGGCACGTGTATTACCCCAGGTTCCCCATCTTACAGGACATGTGTGAACAAGGTTGGAGTGCTGCTTGGGGGACTATGGGCTCTCTGCAATACAAGATGGGTATGAACGCCCTTAATTCCCAGCCCTTCTTGGGGCAGTCCTAGCTCTTGTGTCTTCTACATACCAGGAAACTTCACAGGACAAAAAAGGCAACTCCAGGCATTCAGCAGCAGGAAGAAAACTGAGCAGGGCATTTGGTGTGATTGAAAGCACCGTGTTGGCTTGAACTTTGTTTTCACTTGCACAGCTTTATTTCTCACAAAAAGAGAACAGGAATTGTTGCAGCAAGCTGCAGAGCTCTGTCTAATGAGCCTAGAGCAAAGCTCACCCTGGCCCCACCTGCAGCCATTTAGACCATGATTTGGGATATCAAGCTCAGCTGTGGGGAGTGAGCTGAGGGATCAGGTTGGAAGCAGCAGTTTCAAGGAGGGATTGTGGGAAGAAGTGAGAGAAGATCTGGGGTAGGAAGGAGATGTGTCCTGGTATGATGTCTCTGTGCCTAAATCAGGGCACGTCCAAGTGCACTATGGACAAGAAGTCACCTTGTGCAAACCCAAGGTGAGTTTTGATTAAGGTGTGGGGGGAACGGCTGTGCTCTAGGCCAAGGCCTCCTCTACGCTGCGGGAGCTGCTATCCCAGGTTGGCCTTGGGCTCCTTTCCCCTGTACAAAGTTCCCTTCGTTTTCTGCAGGTGACATGTTGTCTGTTATAGATGCTCAGGAAAGGAGATTATTTCTTTGGGAGTTTTGAGGATGGTGCTTGAGCTGATGAGCTTTGATTAAGAGGAGCGTTCTTCACCTTGTGCCCTCTTGCTGTGTGTAGCGATTGATGGGAGGAGATTTAGAGGGGACTAGAGGCTGAGCACCCAAGGAAGGGTGTCCCTTCCTGCCTACCAGTGCTCACTCGTGAGGCCGGTGTGTTCCCATGTACGTGGGACCTCCAAACCGGTGTCCTCCACAAACCCCTTCCAAAAACTCTGCCACTGTGATCCAGAAAAACGCTGCACCACCACATTTCCCAGGGGAGCTGTTACGGTGGCAATGAAACGCGGGGCCAATGGGGCAGCGTCCTCTTTCCCTTGTAAATCCTCTGGCAGGCGGCTCCTGTGAATCCTGCCAAATGTCTCCTTGAGCGGGAGCAAGACCCAGCGGGTCCAGGAGCAGGATGGACGCCCAGAGAGGTGGGCAGTGGAGGTTGGAGATGGCCTATCCTCATGAATGGGAGCTTTGTGCTCGTGTAGGCATCTGCTGAAGCATCGGGACCCGATCCCCATGGCAGGGAGCAGGAGCTTTGCAATGTGACCCTCTGAAGCCGGGAGCTGAGCTTTGTGCAGCTCCTCTTCATGACCTCGTGTGAAACTGCCTCCATTTCCGTCGTGCATGGCTCTCAAACACGCTTGGAGCCTCCTGGGTGCACGTTTCTTCTTTTGCTTCTCTTGCATGGAGAAGAGCGTTCAGCGCCTGTTTGTTTTTAGCCTGTGTGGGATGTTCCGCTCTGATTCTGGATGCAGGAAGGTGGCTGGTGTTTCTGGAGGGTGATGGTAACGTCTCTGAATACTCCTGGCAAGATCCTGCCTTCTGGATTGAACAAGGTAAATTCATCCTCTGAAAAAATCTATCCAGAAGGACAGGACCCTTTAGGAAAATATAGTTATCAGTCCCTCTAATCTTAGGTGCCTATCACCTGTATCCAGGTTAGTGCGATACAGATGTCCAGGCGGGCCGGAGTCGTTCAATAAAGCTGCTGCTATAGTTCTTTACATTAATACTGAGCTTGGGCACATCACTCCTGTGCTCTGGAAAACTGCACGTGGCTCTGGGTCTAGGAGAGCTTTGGAGGCGGGAAGAGAAGGGACCGACGGAGGCCCTGCGTCCCGATGGTGCCGGCACCCCGAGGCGCTCGGGACGCAGAGGGGCCTTTGCTCTGGTGTGGGGGGATCCTTGACGGCCTCCGTGGCCTTGGTGGGTCCCACTGCTACCTACAGGTACGTGGGGTGGCTGTTGTGCCTTGTTACTGGCACCAGACTGCCTAGGCTGAGCTTAGCTCGGGAAGCCTGTTGAGCCCTCGCGGTGGGTGATGTTCTCTGTGCTGTTCCCCGCTCTGCTCTCCCACACAACACATTCCTGTCTCCTACAACACTTCCCCTTCCACACACTCCTCCAGCCTCCCCGCGCTTCCCCAGTGTCCAGGATACCAGGAGCTATTCCCCTTCCCGGCTCTGCTCCCTATTGCCTCTCCCCACTTCCCCCTTGTCTCCCCCGTTCTCTCCTCCTTCCACACACTTTTGTTTGTCGGGCTCTCCATCCGCTCCCTCCGGCCTCTCTGCAGCTCTCTGGGCTCCCTCGGCTTCTCCGTCCTGCGCAGCCTGACCGCTGCCGGTGACGAGTGACACCGGGACGGCTGCGGGGAGCGGGGACACCGACTTATGTGGTTGTGCAGCCAGCGATCCCTGCTCCTGCTGGGGCCGTGGGCCAAGCTTCCCTGCCGGAGCTCGGCAAGGGAAGTCTGTGCGTGCTGGACCAAGTTAAGGAGAGTTTCCCTTCTGCTCAGCCGTGGAAAATGGTCCCGTGGAGCAGCAAAGGCTCTGCGCTGCTGGGGGCACCACGGATGGGGTGGGATCTGAGCTGCCCTTGTCTGGAGCTCTGCAAAACCCACCTGGATGTGACCCTGTGCTCTGGGTGTCCCTGCTGGAGCAGGAGGTTGGACTGGATCATCTCTAGGGGACCCTTCCCATCTCAACCATTCTGGGATTCAAGGCTTGGAGCTGCTCAAGGCCTGGTGCATGTCACCCTGAGAGGGAACCTGGTGAGCCCCCTTCCTGATCGCGCTATTCGAGCCCAACCTCGGCGGTCCAGGAAGATTCTCTGCTTCTCCTTCCTCTCCGCGGTGCCGCGAGGCTCCGCTCCGCTCGCCGGCGGCAGCTCGGTGTCGAGGAAGAGGAGCAGGGGAAGCGCTGCGGGGCTGGACACTGTAAGATATTCTTTATCCAATATAAGCCTGCAAGGAGAGCAAGTCAACTCTTTTGACTCTCCCTTCTTCCCCCCACCTCTTTATTTTTTCTGCAGCAATATTTCCACTATTCAATTGATTTTGATTTTTATTTTTTTCTTTTTAATCTCTCTCTGTTTCCAGGCTTCTCGGCGGGGCCGCGCCGGCCGTGGGGCGAGGGGAGAGGCTGAGTGACAGGCTAATAACCTGCTCCGCTGGCGCTCCGAGCCGTGGCAGGTGTCCCAGCACCCCTATTGAACGCCACCAGCCAAAAACAGAGCGGGGAGAAAAGAAGAGGAGAAAATTTATCAGCCATCTCCCTTCAACAATGATTTATTATTGCCATAACTCGCCTGGGTACAATGAGGCGCCGAGCGTGTTTCTGCGCCCGCCTGACAGCACCGTGATGGCTCCAGGTTCCTGTTTTATTTCGTCGGAGGCCGCGATGCTCCGGCCGCCCCGGCGCCTCCCTCCCTCGCGCCGCTGGGTTTTGTTTGCGGCGGGCGCGCGGCGCCCGCAACCCCGGGCCGGCTGACAGCGCGTGTAAAAACCGCGAGTCCATCGCGCCGTGGCTTTTCACCATTAATCAAGCTGCCTGGAATTGGAAAGTAGCCCTGACAGGCTTTTATCTTGGCCGGGAGGAGGCTGGCAGATGTATTTTATGGCGGATGAGGCTTCTCGGCGGCGGGGGCTCGGCCGCGAAGGTGGCGCCGGGGGGAGGCGAAGCCGGCAGCGGCCTCCAGATAAATAGATCCGTCCGTCAGGCGCTGCGGAGGTCTCCCGGCGGCCAGCCGCCCGAGGTGACAGAGAAGGCAATCAAAGACAAAACAAATCAAAAGGTACATCTTATCAGCAGCAGGCCAGCTGGACGCGCGCGGCGCGCGGGGGCCCCGCCGAGGGCAGCACAAATTAATCGTGCTGTCGAGGCCGGAGGAATTGCAGCCGCGCGGGGTCCGAGGCGAGCGGCGGTGGCCGGCGCGGCGGCGCGCGCGGCGGCCCCCGCTCCCCCCTGACAAGCGCATTCATCGCGCCGTGATAGCTCGGCACCTGTGATTGGTACCTTTAATAATAGAGCCCTCGCTCAGCTGTCACGCTGAGGGAACAATTTCTCCTGCGGCTCGCGGCGATGCCGAGATACATGCGTAATGAGGAGGGTGACGGCAAGTGGGCGCGCGGGGAGCCGGGCGAAGTTTGCGAGAACATTAATCAAAAAGTGAAGCGGGAGGGGATGGCGGCGGGCGGCCCAGCGGCGGCCCCCGCGCTCCTCGGGCCGGCGGAGGCCGCTCCGGCCTCCTGGAGGCCGCCTCGGCAGCGGCCCCGGGCGCAGGGGGTCTCCCCTCGGCTCTGCTGCGTGCGGCGCGTTTGCACCGGCGCAAGTGCGGAGGAAGGGACCTCGTCTTGCCTCCAAAAACGGGACCTTGTTTTAGTGCCTGGGGTAAACTGTGAGTTGCTGCGAGGTCTCCGAGTTTTCTCACTTATGTCCTGCTTGGGGTGATTCAGTTGCCACCTTCAGATCCACCCGGACGTGTCTCCTTCCCTCTCCCTTCGCACTGGGCAGGTTCTTCCTTCCCTCCCAAGGAAGGAGCTGTGCTTCCCGGTGCCAGATCTCCGACGTTAGCCCAAACGCCTCCGTGCCCCTCGGAGCCGCCGTGCGGCCCCGGGCTGGCGGGACGGGCGGCTCCGGAGCAGCTCGCTGCACACACAGCACCAGGTGACACCCACAGCCCCGCGCCGGGGCCAGCAGCCCCGCGGGGCTCCTCTTTATGGTATTTAAGGGACACGTCTACTTTAATTGGAGGGATAAGCAGCAAGGTCCTCCAGCGCAGGTCTCTGCTGTGGTTCTGAGTGGCGTTCCCAGCTCAGCCAGAGCCCTCGGGCGCAAATTCTTCGGCATTAGTGTTGGCAGCCCGCGCTCTTGTTCTGCGGATTCCTCCTCTAGTACCTACAACTGTTCTGCTAATGTGCATCTGTTTTTGTTTTTATCCTAATAAAAAGGAGGATCAGGAGTAGATGTGGATCAGGCAGGCTTGCCTGGGGCGGCCGGGCGCCGCGCTCTGCGGCTCTGCGTCCCAGGCCGCCGGCTCACAAGAAAGCCGGCAGGGTCGGGCGCTGTCTCTGTAACAAGAATTTTGTTCTCTTTGCTTCCCCAAACTTGCATGGTGATCACTTCAGGCCTCCTTCGTGACAGCGGGTATCGTTTGCAGGCAGTATCTGCTGGGTGTGCGTGAACCACGTGGCTGGGGT
This sequence comes from Rhynchotus rufescens, assembly GCA_032273925.1. Classification (NCBI taxonomy): domain Eukaryota; kingdom Metazoa; phylum Chordata; class Aves; order Tinamiformes; family Tinamidae; genus Rhynchotus; species Rhynchotus rufescens. The sequence goes on along the minus strand of JAVCKT010038013.1, from coordinate 20,025 downwards.
AGATATTGGTAAGAACTTTCCCCAGAAAAGGTAAATCCTGAGCTGTAAAACCCCAAGAGCCCCCAAAGCCTGGAGCCATAGGAACAAACACCTGGGCTGGTTTTGAAAATGAAACAACTAGTGCCTGAATTCCCCTGGGATTTTGGCTCCTTCAAGATGCTTAATTGCTCAGGAAGATGTTAACCTAACGCATACGTTCCTAAATTCTCTCTAATCTTATAAACTTCAGTGCGGGAGAAGCGATCTTCATGCACCCCAGGCTTGCCTTGTTTGTTTCGTGGAGGCCAGGAGTGTTTCTGACTCTGAAATGCCTGTGATGAGAAGGGCCTAACGTGAGGGGTGTTGGAAAGTTGTCGCCTAAGGGAGCAGCCTGTGTCTTTGCCACCCGGACTTGCAGGGGGTGAACTCGTCCGTCTGTGCGGGGGCAAGGCCGGCCCGAGAGCTCTGCTTAGCCTGTGACCGCAGCTTTTGAGCCCCAGCCTTGATGGAAACATCCATCCTTCGGGGCTGAAAGAGCAGGGCTCCTAGGGGCTCCCAGGGCAGATGCAGGAACCTCTGCACGCGGTTGGGGAGCGGAGTCCTGGCTTTGGTAGCGAACAACGCAAGGCAGCCCAACAGTTTCGGTCGGAAATGGGCAAAATCCCCTTGTGCAAAGTCCATCCTTGCTTCTGTCCAGCAGCTTCCTTGCGATCAGGGCAGGTTTTGTAACAGCGTGCCTGCAGCGAGGCTCAGGGCACACCGTAAATCTCTGGACTCGTAAAACAAACCGGGTTTCAAAGCGCTTGCTTGCACTGTGGTTAATCTCCTGCACACTTAAAGTGTTGCTTGAAGCCCAAGCAGAGAGGTGAGGAGAGGCTGTCACCTTGGGCAGGACGTATCTAAACATGAGATGAGGTCACGTTTACATCATGTTTATGGCTATGGGGGAGCACAGATACGTTGCAGTGTTGTGATTGCTTTTGTCGATGGGATCAAATTGTCTCTTAATCACATTAAAGAAATCAGATTATGAGCTGGCTGCTATGGCACCATTCCGCTAAGATGATTATGAACAATTCGGTCCTGTCTGCAAACATCTTAATGAAATGGGGAAACTACTCAACACAGCTCGATTTGCACTGTAGAAGCGACTCAGTCCGTTGCCTCCTGCTCCGGTCACTAGACAACACTAACGCCGTGGCTCTAGTGACGTCTCAAAGCATCGAAGACCACCCCATAGCGACCCCATCACCACCACTGCCGTGAGCACAGCGCCCATCCTCCCTGCTCCCAAGCACCAGGCAGAGCCTTGAGCCCTTCCCTGTCTCCTGGGTGCAGATGGGGCTGGGGGCTCCAAAGCTGGGTAAATCCAGCGCTCCTCTCTCTTCCCTGGCTCTTGGGGTGGCCGGAGCTGAAGGGCACACACGGTGTTTGCAGCCTCATCCCTGGGTCCCCTGCTCCCCTCTTTGGCTCTGTCCCTACTGGAGCTGGGCGGTGAGACGGGACTCCCATAGAGCCCGAGCACCTTCTAGACCCCTCTAACTGGGTAAAGGCACCGGAGCTTTGGACTTTAATACATCTAAGGAGGAGAAGGCAACTTTCGGGCTGCTCTCCCGGCCGCGAGCGCGCCGTGCCGTTTGCATAGGACGCACGTCCGTGGGATTTACGTGCGTCCCTCTCCGAGCGGGATCCGAGCGCGGCGCTGCTCGCTCCCTGAACGGGAAGCGCCGCTTATCCCGCTTATAATATTCAACCGGTTCCTATAACCCCCACCCACCCCAGGATTAATATGAGAACTATTTTTCACATTGAAACCGAAATAGTACAAAATATGGGCTTGCTGTAATTGTTGTTAGATTATGTGTCACCCTGATAAGATGTAACAAATATTTTCCTGCACAGCTGGGCCCGTTTGCCTGGGTGTAATGGATGGAGAAACTTCTCATAGTGTGCAGGCAATCGCTCGTAAAAACTTCGCTTGGAAGATTAATGCAATAAGTGCAACCTTTGGGGGAAATAGGAAGAAAAGAATTAAAATAATGGCTTGTTTTTCCACATTTAATATTAATACCCGACCTTCTTTGGTGGGACTGCACTTTGCTGCACCTGTCTTCCCACCTCCAAGAGCAGTTTTGTGCCAATTAAGTCTTCCTATTTTTTAAAGATCGTTCCTCAATACCCCTGTGCATGGCACAGTTATTCTTCCAGGAGAACTATTTCTATCAGTAATATGAAAGACTATTTTCATGGGCAAAGCTTTGACACCAATAAGTCTGTTGGGTGTCACTTAATAGGCCAGATAAACATTGGCTCGCCACTTAGCGCAGAAGGATTCTCCTTTTATATCACAGCTTTATGTCTTTCGTGGACACTTTATGGCTCCCGGAGAGATTCCACCCTCGGGAGAGGCTCCGGCGCGCGGTCACGGAGGTGCCAGCGTCTCCTCGGCGCTGCTCCAACCCGTTAAATCCTCTCAGGTGCTGCTCAGCCCAGACCTGGGGCCTTGCTCCTAGGAGCTGATTGGCACCAAGTCCTTGAGTGGCGGAACGAGGGTTAATTAGGAGCTCATCAAAGGGTGTTAACAACCCTGCATGAGTGTTTTTTTGTAGACCCAAGTCTGCCCATTGAAAGGATTGTTACCCCTTTGGTACCAGCTGCTGCCCTGCCATGGGGCTGCAGACCATAGGCTCCCTCTTTGAATATTTTTCCCAACTTTGGGAAATATAAGTAACATAATAAGAATAAGACGAATATTCTTTTATATTTTTCCCAATTTTGGCAAAAATACCAGACCAGCCTCATTCCTGCTACTCCTTTTTTTTTTTTTTCTTTTTTTTGGGGGGGGGTGTCTTTCCCTTTCTCTCTC
>JAVCKT010038012.1:0-14231 GCA_032273925.1 Rhynchotus rufescens | reverse complement strand
GCCTATCTATATTTACCTCTGCAACTTTTTTAATGCATTATTTTGCAAATGAACTGGAGGTCTGTGCAGAACAGACCGTTTTATTTTGTTCTTATTTCCAGGGTCTGGTTTTTCCAGATGATCCTGAACTCCAAATCTTAATTTTAATAGATAAGCTTCTAGGGGAAAAAAAATCTTTTAAATGTATTATTGTGAAAGGTGTAGTACTTTTATGAGTTTTTCCTTTGCTTATGGTGTCCAAAAAATTGAGATGATATTTTGCATCTTCTGCTTTCAGTTTATCATTATGTCCCCAAATCCAGTATGGATCTGATATGTTTTCCAAGATGCTTTCACTTGTAGAAACTTGATAACAGTGTTAGAAGTCTCAGCTTGATTCTCCAAGGACTCAGCTTTCTCCTTAAGCTTGAGTGCTTTTAACTTGCACTTTACATTTGACAATGATTCAGCTTTGTGCAGCAATGTAAGAAAACTTTTTATTTCTGCTACTTTCACTGTGAGACTCTGAAGGCAATGGAAGTTCACTGTACTTTTATAAATATATCATCAGAATGTTATGAAAGGACTGAATTTGGTTTTCCATATATTATGCTGGAGAAATTGAGGCACACAATGATTAATCTCTGATGAAAAACGACAGAGAAAGGACAGAAAGGACCCACCAGCTCAGTTCCTAAATACTTACTTAAATCCATTTCTTACAGTAGCAACTTATTGACCTTTTATTTATTTTTACAGATTAAGTACAAATATAATCAAGTTCTTAATAATATCTCTATTGAACAGAACCCCAGTTTCTTGGCGAATCCACACATTTATTGAAACATTTTTCTGTTTTTTAAACATTAACTAGGTCAGATTATATCCTGCATTTGTCTTTTTGTCTGACCACTGAAGTTGGAAGGAATCTCAGGCTACATAATGTTGGAGTATTTTCTTATTGGGCAGAACTATGACATTAAAGTCTAATTTAATCATTAGTTACCTACAGTTTCTAGTTTTTCGTTAGTTGGCTCTAGACCCTATCCTATCAAAGTGCCTTTCATTCTAACTACTAACATTGTTAGTAGTACTTGGTGCTGGAAGAAGCAGCTAACGTGCAGAGCAAAGGAATCGAGCACATCTTCAAAAATCTTGTTTGATTTTGATCTGGACATGCTTTTTACATGTATACCATGTTAGCTTAAAATATGGTCCCTGTTTTTTTTTTTTTTTTAATATATATATATAGTGAATTGAGAGTCATTTGTACCCTGTCTACCAAATTATAGTCAAGGCTTCAAGGCTTACTCCAGATATTTTTCCGATATGAAATGCATGAAGGCTCCCCTGCCTTCGAAATATCTCCCTTCGGTCTTCATCATGCTTTTTCTTTTTTTTTTTTTTAATATCTGAAAAAAAAAAATCATGAAAAATCCAAACACAGTGGAAAAAAAAAATCTTGAGTGTATATATGTTTGCAAACTACTACTCTTTCAAGTTGCAGGTGAATCTTCAGCATAGAATGGGGCAAAGATGGATACTGTTATTCCTTTAGGAGTTATGTAAAGAAGTTCACTTCAAATCTCAAAGAAATATTTTAATAAATATTTCAGGTATCTTTCAGGTATCAAGAACAACTGTTTTCTGTGTGTACCATAAGATATCCACAGATTTTATTATCTTACAATGTCTTGTGATACTTTTTTCTGATCAGTCATACAATTAGGGAAGCTTGCTAATATATGTCATCTACCTCTGGAGTTCTGTTTTGTCCATTTGAGTATGAATAATGAAAATATGAAAATTACCATTTATTAATATGTCTACAATTTAAAAAATGGCAACAATAGTATTAATAGTGGTACGTGAATGAATTTCTTATGTGTATTTTAATGCTGTACACAAAATAAATTCATACAGATAACATTGTTATCATGAAGGTTTGCTGTTTGAGAAGTTGACTTTAGACTTGTTTTGTACACATTCTGTGTCTTTATTTGCCAGCAAGTAAAGAAAGTTTAGTTGCTGTTGGTTTTGTTTATTTTTTTAAAAAAAATCGACTGTGAAATGTTTAAATTAAAAAGATTAGATAATTGTGAGAGTGTCACTTGCAGATCTTTGAATTTGTATTTGTAATAAGTAATTGAAATCAAAAGCTGTATGGAAACTTTAGAATTGGCAAAAGCAGAGATTTTTTTATTATTATTATTTAAATCTAGAGTAGATCTTATTTACATCTGAATATTTAAGAGTCTTTTGGGTGAGGCCTACGGGTTTGAAATTGCACTTCTATGAATTTAAGCATCCCATCTTTGGCACCTTGTATCCTGTTCCCTTTTTGTTGCTGTTTTTTAACTTACTGCAACAGATGAGGGAATCTTAAACCATCTGTTAACCTTTTTTCCCCATTTTTTTCAACATGTAGAGTCGCTCAAGGCAAGAAGACCCAGAGCAAGCTAGACTGAAACAAAAAGCAAAGGAGGTAAGCAGAGTTAGAGATCATTACACTTGACATTTCAAGGCTTGAACATATTAATTTTTTATGCCTTGCTACTTGTATATCGTTAATAAAAATCTGACTAAAAACTTTTTAGGATGTATTTGTTGCTTTGCCTTTGATCTTAATGTTTGCAAACTAATACATTAATACATGTGAAGCCTAAGGAGATTTTTATAAGAGAATATTTCCATACATTACATTTTCATTTCCATTTTAGGTAGCTGTAGCTTTTGTTGGTTGTTGATGTCAACGACATTGGATTTTGGTGGAAAATATATGCCTTTGTCATTTTGTAAAATGTCACTGTCTTAGAAGTATGTTACTTCAGTTAACAATTTTGATTTGGTAGTAGTCTTTCATTTAATAGTATTGCAATTTTTTCTCAACTGTGTCATTCAGTGTGCTATTTATTCAGTCTAAATTACCATAATCTTAAAATTATAAAATAATTTCAACTAAAGTTTTGCTGTGTCAGTCTAAGGGTAGCATTTTGTGGACTACTCAGTAGCCTAATTTGCTGTAAATAAGAGTGTCTGTCCTTTGCTTAAGATATCGTATGGCTTCAGATCAGGTGGTAGCTTACTTAAAGACCTAAAAATTACATCAATGGAAAGGCATTCCTACTTTAAAAAAAAAAATGAGCATCATCATCTTTGGGAAATAGAAATAGTGCATTAGAAGATAATATATATGGAAAAATGCATATAACGAGTACTTTTCTATTGACCTGTTTTTCTGGTTTTGTTTTGCTATTGGCAATATTTTATTGCTCCGTTAACTGTACAGATTTTATATATATTACAGGCAAAAAAAAAAATTACACAGATGAGTTTTATCTCTCTTTTCTGATTCTGTGATTAGGCAGCAAGAGTTGGCAAAGTGAGTTCTTGTAAACTTTATGCCATAAGTGTTTCCAGACCTGGTTTTAAACAGAAAAAGTAATCGAGTTACTTGACTGGAAAAGACTGAGGATTTTAATACTACTTAAATTTAGTGTGTGGACAGAATATGGGAAGGAAGTATTCGATTTGAAAATATGTGAAAATGGTGGGTGCCTGAGAAATGTTGCAAAACTTACTGTTGAGCTGAGAACTAAAACTGCTGTGTTGTTGGAAAGTAAAGCAATCTAAAAAAAACTTTGACACCAAGAAATGCATTATTTCTGGTAGCTGTGATTCTTTGTGTTCATTGGAAACTTGAGGATGAAACAGTAAACAACAGGGCTAGTAAAAATATGTATTTTTTGCCATCAGAATGAGGCAGCGGTTGTCCTTACAGCTGTGACAGAATAGAAGGCTTGCTCTCTAGCCAGTACTGTTGCCTCTTCAGTGTCTAACCTCTCCTGTAAAAATTCAGCATGTGCATTTAACTTGTATTTCTTACCCACTAGAGGGAGTGATGCTGTGCTGACTTGTGAATAAAAGAAAGTGTATGACATGTATTTTAAGTAGTAGTAATAATGATAAACAGTAGCAAATATTTTTGGTGGTAATTAATTAAAAATGCTTAGATTAAGTTGTATAAGGTTTGAAAGACTTGGTTTTCCTGGATATGGTAACTTTTCAGAATAAATGTAGAATGAATGCTAGGTTTTCTGTTTCAGAGTGCTGCACCCTCTTCTTTTGTACATTAGCCCTGCCTGTTTTCCCACCCTTCTAATGAAAGTGTATAATTTGCTGGCTGCATGCCTCTCTCTGAAGTTGCATTTCATTCTACCTATTTGAAACCATAAAAAAGTCTGTCTCTGTTTTTACTAATTAGAGTTCTGAAACTTTCTTCAGCTGATTTAGAGACTTTCCCTTAAAATATTTAAGTGTATTTCATACAAGTATATTCTTTCACATTAACTGCTAGAAAGGAGGAAGTGGACTGGCAAGATTTTAGTTTAATATTTATTTATTTTTTTTATGCACTGGATACAAAATGTGTCCAATTCACCCCTGAAATAAAAAATCAGCAATTTATAGTACAAAAGACATATTAGCCAGATGTCATTTGAGATTGTTACCTGAAACTAAAGTTTTTGACCTAATTTGTGCAAAAACATACTATTTTCAAAAATTTATTGCCAGCTAGACTACTCTTAAGTGTGTTTATGATCCATAATTGAAATGAAAGTTGAGTTTATTCCAGATTTTATGTAAATTGATGAATAGCTTAAATAATAAGCTGAATTTGAAGTTCTATTTCATGATATCCACAATGGCTTGCATAAAGACCCTTGTTGCTCATGTATTCTTCTGGCCAGCTGTGAGGTGGCTACCAGCTAATATTTTAAAAATCATGAGGAGGACATCCAAGACACTTGCAACATTTTGTAGCTTGTGTAACTGCGATTGTGATGTGATTGATGTGATTGATGTAGTTGTTAGACTGTTTGTTTGTTTTCCTGAAGGATTACTCTGCTCCCTGCCAGGTTGAAGTGAGTAAACATCTCAAACAAAGTAAGCAACATATGAAGTTTAGGAAAGAGAGTATAGACCATAATGGGAAGAATAGTGTTCTGGGCTTTGTCCTAATTCAAAACAAAGTATTTAGTTCTTTTCTTTCATGGAGCTACTTACTGAAGTCACCTTCTTTCCTCCTATTGCTGTCATCAAGAAAATATGCAAGGAGGTCAGCATGTCCTTTGAGCAGACTTAGAAATGAATTTGTTAAGGTGAAGGTTATTTTATTTTTTGTCTGGTAGCTGTGTCTTACTCCACTTACTAGCCAGCCTTCAGGCCAGTTCACATATTGTTTGAACGAAACTGGCATAAATCAAGTTTAAATTGCCATTAAATGCTTACCAAAACAAACAGAAGGTCCATCTACATATGGTCTTGCTGTGGAGCCTAAACATAACAGTAAGGTTCCATTCACAGGCAGACTTGCACTGTTTTAGTTAAGTCAATGCAGCCTGCTCTAATTTCTGTTTGATTGCCTATTTTGCTTGAGCTTCAGTCTGTTTCAGAGGGTCCTGACCAAGGACGATAGGAGGTTGCCTTTGGGGAGGTTGTATTGCTTAAAATTCTCCATTCACTTTCACACTTTTCAGCAGCTTTCCATGTAGGCTGTAGATGGTGATGTCTTTTGTCAGTGTATATTACATTATTGCTGTAATGATAAACCTGTTTAATAGAAAAGTGGAAAATATTTTCAATTTTCAAGTATTTTCCTATTTCAGGAAAAAATGCTACTCTTCAGCAGTTACTTGTTACACTGTTTAGCAACAAATTTGGCAACATTTGCCTTTCAGTGCAATTTAGTATAGGAAATAGCATCCTGTGTGAGTAGAGTGTACAGCATTTTGCCTGGTTACGTTTTTGAAAAGCGTACTTTAGAAAATATCCTGTGATTTATGTAACTTATTGGGAAAAAAAAAAAGGAACTCACAAATATACATTAAAGAAATAGTGTCCTCCAAATTTCATAAAAAGACTTCATTAAATAGAACATAAAACAGAGCATGTAACTGATAGCAGGAATAACTCAAATTTGGAAAAGAATTGAGTCAATGCCTAGTAAAAGAAGAGGTTAGATCTTAAACTACTTTCTATCATGGATATTCTTCTACATACTCAGTATCTGTTGGCTAACAGTCTTTTAAATTAAAAGTGAAGTAGCTGAGTTTGTTGATCCTAAAAGATTAACTTGGTTAAAATCTTTGTGTCATCACCAACCAGGAATATTGCATAATAATAAAAACTTAAACCAGACGCTGTAAATGTCTGGGCGTGTATCCAGGGCCTAGATCAGTTTAGATAATGCCCAGTGGAACCTATTCTCCCATGCACTCTTTAACCAGGCGAGTGAAATCTCTGACCTGTTGATATTCATGATAGGGCACTCACAGAATATGAGCGGAGAGAGCAGACAATTCTATTTACATATCTTCATCAGTGCAGATAGCCCATCTTTCTAAATGCAGTTATAATGCAGTTATTGGATAGAGATATTTATTTAAGCTGGATGCTGTGGTGGCTGTTGCACAGGCTGGTGGCTTTGGGAGTTTTTGGCAGCTCTTGCATAAACAGACCATGGGCAGCTTCCCTCGATGCTCCCTGGCAGAGCTGCATCCGCTGCAGAGCAGCAGAGCCTGCGCCGTCGTTCCCCCGTGCCCGCGATGTCTTCTGCTGCAGGAGCTTGAATGAACCTTATTCAGCTGATTTCTCCATTCTGAAACATGCTCTTTCGGAGCGATGGGCACAAAAGCAACTAGGCTGTAAGAGAGAGAGAGCGCGACACATAAAAAGCCCAGGAAACTTCTCTGTTCTTTCCTCTGCTCCCTTCTCCATCTTTCACTGCCCCAGCCCCCACCAAAAAGTATCTCATTGGATGTACATTTTATACAACTTTGGCAATGCCTTAGAAATTTGAAATCCTGCATTTATTGTAAATTTTTTTTAGCAGGAATACTGAAAATCCACTTCAGCACTATATATTTAAAAAATAGATTATAAAAATGTTACGCTAAGTGAGTTTTTGGCACCGTATTTGTAATTATTTAGCAACTCAGTAGGAGTGGTGTCTTGTAAACTATGTAAATAATAGTGTACAGCAGTTATCCCTGTTTTCATAAGGCATAACTGAAAATGAAAAACCAAGGAAAAGGTTTTTGTTTTGCTTGGTAAGCACATTTACTCATTTTTTAAGCTGAACCAGAATGCTTAAAGACTGTGCTAGTAATGCAGAATCTTTCTTAAAGAGAAATCTAAAAGAAATTTTCTATTTTATCATGCCTGGTGTAACAATAACGATTCAAAAGCAACAATCATCTCTTTTTAGAAGATTCTTATAAAACATTGCATTGAGGAGTTGAGCTTCTGGATAGAAAATAAGTTAAAATTAATTTCCACTTAACTCTAACCCATCTAAAGGTCAGTATATGGAAAGAAGGAAAAACTAAGGAATATGATACCTGAAATAATGTTACTTCAACATTTAGGCAATAGGGATGTCTCACAACTGGATTTCTTAGTAACTGTTCTGTATTAGGCTGCTAACACTATAACCATCTGTGGAATGTTTTGTGAATATGTGTGAAAGTTTGGGTAAAAGAAGCACAACCGTGTTTGCAGTGCTTTTAACTGTGGTTCTGTTGTTTGTACCCAGAAAAATGCTTAGACTTTGCTATGCAACACTGGAAAAGAGTTGGACCCTTTTCATGTTTAGTAAATTTTGACTGACTATTGCTACAGCAGAAACAATACTATCTATAACCAGTAAGGTACTACACATGGATTTGTGCATGTCGGTCTTCACAATTTCATGAGCATTGCAAAAAATATTTCTCTGTTTCTAAGGATAAAGTATTACCTTGCCATGAATTCTGTAAATGCATATGAACAATTTCTTTCAGTCTTTTTTTTTTCAGCAGAACTGTTTGCATCATTTTTTGTAAAATTGAGGAATGTGAAACTTTTGACTTCTTTTGCTGTGCTTAGAGTAGAAGTGAAGGTAGTTATTTAGCTGAAGATGGAGCATGGTGTTAAAATTGCTGTACAGAGAGTCAGAAAACTGGGTAATTGAAGGGAAAATGGTAGGGGATCAAAGGAGTAATACTTTCCAACTGAGTCAAATCGTTTTATTTTTGCTTTGGTAAAATGTATATTAATTAGTGTTGAGTCAGGGGCAAGACTTTTTTGTCTGTCCTCTAACCTGAGCTTGATACATGGTTAATCTAGGAGAAATCTAAATTAAATTAAATTCTGTCCAACATAATAATTTCCTTCTACAAAATCAAATTGGTGGAGTACAGTACAGTGGTGGAGTAATGTAGCAGTACATTATTTTTATCTACATAAAGTGCTGAGGTCTTTAGTTAAAATAAACACTCATTTTTATTAAACTGGTTATATATATATATTTTTATTTTAGTCTTGTAAAGGCGAATAGTGTCTTATTGATGTGAAAAGAAAATATAAGGCTTTTCTTAATGAACAAGCTGTACTTTTGCATGTGATACCTCTTTACAATTTGTTTGCTTGTAATTGTTACTTAGAGATTCTTAGAATTTCATTTGACTGTTACTAGAATTGCTTACAAATTTTGATGCAATGCATGAGAGAAGTCATGTGTTATCCTATTTATGTTTAGACTCTAAAAATATGTGTTCCCTTTAGCTGATCCAATTTCGGCAAATATTTTAGCAAAACTCCAGCTATGTCAATTAGCAAGATAACACTGGAGCCATACAACCAAAAATAAATGCTTTTTTTACACTCTTTACTTGGAGAGTGTATTTTTTAAGAAGAAAATAATTTGAAATAAATTACTTTTATATTTCCATACCTGAAAGCATATGTTTTTACACTTTGAATGAATTCTTTTGTTTATATTATTTGAACTATGATATCTTGTAAAGACACTTATTAGATGTCAGGTCTTATAGATGTTTATAAACAAAGGTAAATGAGGTCCATACTTTGGAAAACATGGACTAGAGCAGAACAAAATGTGACCGATGAATATGGCAACAATAACCCAAAATAATAGATTATACAACTACTTGATAAATTGAATAAGAGTACAATTGGTTGTTTTTGTCAGAAAGCTATTTTTTTCCCTTTTCCATTCTCTGGCAACTCAACAGCGATGGCTAGAGTGTTGAGCATGGTTGGTTGTTTAGCTGATGTCTTATGTCTGCCAAGGAAAAATCATTCTAGAAGACGCAGCTGGATGATAGCAGCCTTCAAATTAGCACAGTGACACTGTAATTTCTTTAGGTTTTGTGTGTCAGTGTATCTGTACTGATACAATGCTGTCTGAGGCATTAGCAGCTATGTCAGCAACCGAAATACACTGACACTGTATGCTTGTTACCAGGAGGTTTCTGTCCAGGGCTGCTATCAAAAGACAAGGTGGGGACATTAAACAAGAAAAAGGGTGTTTGTAAAAGTTAGTTTTATTTTTTTGTATTAGTACTTACATTCACAACTTTCCAGAAAAAAAAAAAAAATTATGAACACAAATGGGCAAGCAAAACGAGGGAAGAAGACTCATTTTCAAATTGGAATTTGTTTTAAAACATATCTTTTTATGGGTATTTCCCAAAGAGCAATAGCTGTTACAAATTCTGCTCTAACTTTCTGCTCTAATTCTGCTCTAATTTTTGTAAGCTGAAAGGAGGTGGGAGAGAAGAAATCTATCTGTCATTTACATTATCTTCCAGATTGCACACACCCCAATGGAGTTCTGCTTAATAGACGGTCATTGGCTCATGATACAGTGACAGGACTACTTAAATATGAGTTTTCGGAACATATGAGGGTTTTTTCATGTGAAGAAACTTTAGAATAAAATTGGACACACCTTTTCTAAATCTCACCAAAATATTCTATCAGGAACTTTTTCATGTGGAGAAAAAAAAAAAAAAAAAGTAATATCTTTCTTTTCCACTAGAGGAAAGAAACAGAAGAATTTTTATGCCCTCAGATGCCTGGCAGATTTCTTTCTGTAAGGTGGTATAGGTGGTGCTGCTTCTGGATTTTGAGGTGCTGTGAAATGAGTGGTGGTTGGTAAACCCCCTTATCGTATGAACTTTTGGGTTCCCAGATGAGTGAGGTCAATGAAAAGATAAGGAAATGACTTGTTTCTGTACTTGTGGTCAGAAATTTGAGATAAATATGGTTTGGCTTTGTCTCTGCTCAGTAGCAATGATTGCATCCAAAGGTTCTCTGAGAGGTGGTGAGGCAAGGAATGCATTCAACTTGCTTCCTTCTCCCAGGCAATTTTTAAAAACATAAATAAATACACACACACGACACACATGCACTCATATATATATTTATGTATATGAATATGTATCAGATCAATTTCTGTAAGAAATATGTCAAGACAGAGTTTCCAGTTTTCCTGCTGCCTCAGTGCTGTTTTGTCTATTTACATGCCTTACTCAGACAGGAACATACTGCTAGAAACACTCTGGCACAGCTGAAGAAAAAAAAAAAAAAAAAGAAAAAAAGGTTCATTTGGAACAAGGCACAAATGTGGAAAAAATCACATAAGTACATAACTCTGTTTTCTATGAGCTCTGCAACAGATTTACTGCCCTGCTGATCTGGCAAAATAATAGTGCTTTAGACTTTAGAATATTGCCTATTTAATAAGTAGAGGGCAGCAAATGTCACCCACGTCTGGTTGTCAGAAGCTGAATAGGTTGCTTGGACAACATTATAAATGATTGGATGTTTTGGTCCCTTAGTGAAGCCTGCCCCGCCGCAGAGCAGCTTACATGGGGAGGTCAAGGTGTACGGAGGCTGGAGCCTGCAGGGCAGGTTTTCCCCCCTCCTCTGCGTGCACATTGGTTCCTTGCTCCAAAATAAACCCGAATGAGGGTTTTAATTCTGCCGCTGAGCTAACATGTTTGCAAGCCCTGCTTGGCAGCCTCGCGGCGCCCGGGGCTGCACACAGCTGCCAGCTTTCATCTGCCCCCAGCTCCTCGGGGCGCTCCGCGTCACATGATAGACCCAAGGGCGCTGGGACGCACCTAGTAAATCTTCTGTTCCTCTGCCCACTCAGTCTGGGCGCTGCACATTGCACCGGCAGCAGGCAGCTGGCCATCAGCAATCAGCTGCGTGCCTCCCGCTGACAAATCTTCAGGCTCTTCTTTTGTGCGAGACCCACAAAGAAAGCTCTCGCTGCGTCCCCGCGCCTGGCCCTCTCCTCGCCCGTTCCAGCGTGCGCGGGTCGCTGCGTGCCCCGCCGTTTGCAGTAGGAGGATGTAGCTCTGCCGCTCGCGCCTAGTAGGACACGCTGCACTGCTTAAAATCTGGGCTCAGCTTCCAGCCTGTTAGTGCAAGATGAAAGAGTTCCTAAGAGTAAAGTTAAAGCTGGAGTTGGACCAGCGGTGGTAAAAAATTTTTAAAGGGTAATTTGAAACTTCCTTGCCAGTGCGTTTTTGAGAGAGTTGAAATATGTGTGTATAATACTTCTGTAATTTATAAAATATACAAGACATTAGTTTTCACAGACCTCTTGAATGTTTTATTTAACAGATTGCGCAATTGTTGTGAAGAAGTAATCTGATTCTGTAAAGCAGTGGTGTAAAGCCATGCTATAATTTTCCCACAAGGATCTTTAGCAGCTCCTGTCTGTCAGTGTGTGTGTTAAGATGTGACGATTAGTTTATGTCCTTATGTATGTATGTCTGTGTTTGGAGCAGCGTGTGACCGGTAGCTTTGTTGTCAGTGTCACATAGTTTGATAACATACAGTTTAAGCTACTGCATCTTTAATATAGTCAACAGTAGGGTAAAAAGTGCTCATTTTGACTAGATAAATACTAAACATTTCTGTCTGGATATAGATCTATCTGTATAGCTCTCCAGTAAGCTGCATACCAAGCAGTTAGGCTATAATGAAAGGTGTATTTGCTTCCGTTTCTTTCCTTTTTTTTTTTTAGCCTTTTAATTAAGAATATTTTGTTTCAGCCTGTGAGTCTACCAGTAGTTGTGTAGTTACATCACTTTAATTAAATAATGAGATACTGCTCAACACACTGTTCAAACAAAACATATTTCCCCTTCTTACATTTTTTTAAGAAATAAAATCCATTACTGCCATTCACAATGATAACAGTACAGTCCTTTTCTCCTTCAATATGCATTTGCTAAAGATATGAATAATTCTAAAAGTAGAATTTCTAAAAAGTATTTCCAATAAAAGTAGAATTCTAAAAGTATTTCCAATAATATGTTGCCTCTCTTTACGGGAGAAGAATTGAGTGATGAGATGGCAGAAGATACCCCGCTAGCCCTGTTTGCTCATCGTTTTGTGTTTGAAGCAATTTTTTAGGACAGTGCTTAAATTTTTGGAAAAGTATAATTTCTGTTTTCATAAGGAGGCCTTAGTCTTGAGTCAGCCCAACACTTTGTGCCTCTAATGATATTTGCCAGGCTTGGAGAAGTTAGACAGTATCCCTGGTATAGGGTGCACGTAGTGTACATAGGGTTATCTGCTGAGTCTTATTGTGACAGGTAATGATTAAAAAAATCCAGGTAGTTATTAAATATACATTGCTACTTCACTGTCTAAGCTGCAATTTAATTCTTTAGCCAAAGCACTTTCGGATGGTTTGAAACTTCTTATTTTGAAGCTGAGCAAGTGCCCTGTTCAGCAAAACCATGTGCTGTTCTAGCAGTGGTCTCGTTAGCAGCCGCCGGCTTTTCCTTCTTAAGGAAAAAAAGGAAAGCTGTGGTTTACTACTAGTATGCATTAGAAAACATAAGTATAGATGATCTGTTCTTCCTCTCCGAGCAAGAATATAAATTGTCCCTAGGTTATGCTGTAAATGTTTGCATATTATAGCTCTTTTGCCTTTTTAATATTCTGAGTTGAAGTCAAGATATAGAGAGATATAGACCTCTAACTTGAATGGAAAACACCTACAAAATGCGAAGCTACAAAAGTAGCTAGTCCTTTAGACTTCTCTGGTTTAGTCTCAGGTAAGAAACATGTACCTTATTTTAGGGTACAGTAATCAAATGAGGCTCCAAGATTGTGCTAGAGATATTACCTCACATAGGAAAAGGTAATGTGTGGAAATGAGAGCGTCTTTGGCGATTTTCTGAAAATTTAGCTGTTAATCCTAATTTAGTCAAATCTGTGATTTATGTAGAGATATATAGAGATAAAATACTTTGCTGTTAAGTTAAGCTTTTGTGTGTGCAGTTATGATTGTCAGTTCAGGGAGGCGGAGTTCCTGGCATATGTGACATTGTTCTCTTTTTTTTTTTTGTTTTGAATGGAGAGCAGTTTTATTACATGCTTAAATATCTTGTACATTGTTCTATTATATGAAATGTTTATTTTCTTAAATTTCTCATTTTGTGATTCTATGATGGTTGTATAATATGAAGATTTCTGTAATCTGCTCAATTATACCTCCAAAATGTAAAAAATACACATTTCATAAATATCCTCAGGTAACTTTCCCTGAAATGCTCAAGTAAAATTCCTGAGGAAATAATGCTCATCTACCCATCTATCCATACAGAGAGATGGTAGACTGAACAGAGCGCGCTCTGGTAAACTGAACTTTGCAAAACAAAATCCTCAAACCTGACATTCGAGTGGAGAAGAAATCCTTGTCATCGCTCGGAAATACTAAGCAGGGTAGAGCATGTAGTGAATAATTGAGTGACCTGAATGTTTTGCTTAAGAGACTATTATTTTTGCCTTGTTTGCCTCATAGTGCATTTGTCTCCTGTCTGTCACTTACAAATATCTGTTTGTAGCATTTGAATTACTGGAAATTGAATTCTTCTCTGTCATACTGTTGTAACACTGGAGCATACTCAACTGCCTTCAGTGGCAGTATTTGAAATAGAACAGAAATGGCCCCTCTAGTTTCAGATATAATCTTTTACCAAAATGTTACTTTATAGACTATTATGACTTATTGTTGTCATCTAAATTTAAAATACTTACTATATGCAAAATGTTTTTCCAGTTGTGTGTATAAAATGATCTTCATGTATACAATTTGTTGAAAAAAACAACGCAATTTTATTATTATTTTTAAATTAGTTTCTGTGTTAGCATATTTAGCTTATTTTTCAAGACTCCTTAAACAGATTGCCTTATTTAAGGTGAAAAGAAGTAGCTAACCTTTCTAATGCACCAAATCTTTTTTTCTTTTTGCAGCAGTTTTATATTTAATTACACCTGTGTTTAATTTTATATATATATTATATATATATATATATATATTTATATTCTAAAGTTTGTAATGAATTTTATAAAGAAAAATGCTTTGAATTGTTTAC
>JAVCKT010038008.1:2956-16699 GCA_032273925.1 Rhynchotus rufescens | reverse complement strand
GCACATTGTGAATCAGAAATATTTCAGTCCAATCCTCTTGATGGTATTCAGAGCTTAAAGCCCTCAGCATGTGCTCTGGACCCAATCCCCACCTGGCTGCTGTGCTCAAGGGGGCGTTGATCAAATCTGACAACAACAAATCAGAGCTCAGAAAATGTATCTGTAGAATCTGGAGTTATTCCATCTACGTGCAAGCAGGCTTTCACAACTCATTTACCAAAGAAAACTTCCTTATCAGGTGAGGATGTGACCAACTTCCACCCAGATTTCAGGTTGTGCTTCTTATCAAAAGCACTTGAATTTTTGTTTATCTATAAAATCAGCTCTCAAAACTTATGTTATTGAAAGTCCCACTATGGCACAGTAGCAATTACTGTACTCTTCATATTCTCTGGTTGGCAGTGACAGATAAGCTATGCTTCTCCTGCTGGCAAAGGAGCAGAGCAGGGTAGCAGAGTTTTGTCACGTTTCTTGTATAAAACTCCATGCCACTAGGAGTACAATGCTAGCAATATTCAAGCAGACTAGTCTACCAACTCGTTTATTCCCCATAGTTTTCAACCCTGTGAACACTCACCATTGTCAGTGTGTACCCATGCTGCTTTTTTCTGAGTTAAGGTGAGGTGAGGATACTGGAGATAGACTGAGATCAGTAAGGTCCTTTTAACTTCAAGATAACTTCACCTTACCTTAAATGGCAGCCCTAGATCCCAGGCTGAAGGTCTCTGCAAACGCGCTGTGACACTTCAGCCCTCTCTGTGGAGAAATGCGGTAACACCGAGAATGGAACAGCCGGGTTCTGCTTCCACCTCTGCCAATGAATTACTGAACAAGTTTGAATAAATCATGAACTTATGCCTAGATTTCAGCCTTTTATCTGATGTAAATAATGGAGTTCCCTACTCCTCTAGGGTATTAGTGGGCTTAATAGACATAGGGTGAGCTGCATGACCGTGCCACAGGGTAGGAAAGACTGGGACATTCACCTAGATCCACTAACCTTCCTAGGACCTAACTCACATTCAAAGCTACAGGGATTTAATTCCCAAGGCAGTGACTGCCCAGAAGATACCTAAAACATCATAGACATTACAAGAATGTAATTAAATAGTAAATATTATTATAATAATAACTTAGCACTTTTCCTTCCAAGACTGAAAAAGCATTTGGGTAAACTCTAATTAAGACTCAACTCATGAAACAACTCTTTGCAGTGCATAACAGTGTATGTGTAGTGATGTGCAGCAACCTGACCCAACAGATTAGGGCAGCAAAGAACAGAAAATACCTCAAACAACCTACAAGTCCAGCAGGAATTAAGCAACTAAAACAATCCCAAGTGGAACTGGGATTAGGGCACCTGAATTAAATTAACTCTATTGCTAGAGAAATGATTACAGAATATTTAAGACTAGTAATTGTGAAGGAGCTTTTTAATATCTTTTCTCGAAAATACTACCTGCATCAGCATTGTTCTCTGCTCTATTGAGACACTAGCACTGACTCAGATGAAGATGTTTCACCTACGTAGGAACCAGGTCCTGCTGACTGCAGCACTTAAGTATGAACTATCCTAGCCCAGCCTTTCCCAACCTGGGAGAGGAGATGTCAGGATGGTTCCTGCTGCCAGGGGCAGCACCTTGCACAAGTCCCTTCACAGGAGCTTCTCTCTTCTCAGTATCAAATTGCCCATAACCCTTTCCTCCCATAGTTCAATATGTCACAAAATGCAAGTAGAGGAATTTAATTATAAGCAGGCCTCATTCCTCTTATATCAAACTGTTAAAGTATAAGCTGCTGTTGTATTTTATACCTTACATTAGTAATATACATTCATTTTTCCCTTAATCCTCATACCCTCCCCATAATCTTGATTAAAATATATGAAAGTTTAAATCCATTTTGCTTTCTAGTATGTCTGTCATTAGCTCAGTTTATTGATTTTATTGATTTTTCTAAACCTGGAAAATACATCTAAAACAAGCTCGCTTTCTTAATACTTTCTCCTTTTAATTTACTAAAACATAATTATTTTACATTTTTTTTCTTAATATTATAGAAAAGGAGACACTGGCTGCCTAAAATCGTTACATATTATTTATCAGAAATAAAGGGAAAATTGCCATTTCATTATTTATATTAGACATATTCAGCATCACATGAACATATCCGCACAAATACGTCCTGGAGAGAAATTTCTAAACATGCCAAAATTCAAGACAGTTTGGATATTTCCAACCAGCGAGAGTCCATTCATTGAGAGCCCATTCACTGATTTTTATTCTTTTTCTTTTCCATTCTCATAAAAATAACATCAGAATATTTTGAAATAATTAGAGCTGATTTTTTGCAAAACAATTAACCTCCAAAGTCTGGGAGAACCTGCGCTCAGGAATGACAGGCCAAAAATTATCCAGAGAAATGGTTCCAAACACCAGGAAAAAGTTGGTTGCTATTGTGTAACTATTGTGCAGTGTTTCTGTGTGGCAAATGAATGCTGTTCCATTTTGTGTCTTCTTTCCACTTGCCCCTATTTAGACAGATATGACAGGGCCACAGCACTAAGCTTCAGGAGGCCATAACCACATATTGGTACAATGTAAAAGCCCCTTCATTTCATTTGTGGGCTGACAGCTGATACTGGAGATAGACTGAGATCTGTAAGGTTATTTTAACTTCAAGATATATCACATAGTTTATCACTGATGCAAATCATCCAAACCTGCTCTCATAGCATTTATACTTTTAAAGAACATCACTAGGCAGGTGGAGGTTGGTAGACTATAGCAGCACCTCTCTAGTCAGACTCTCTTCTCACTGTACTGCCAGATTTACAGTTGTCACATCCAAAATTTATCTCCTTAGACACTGGTCCAATATATTGTTTCCTAAGCTACCTTGAATCCCTTGAAATGTCATTTGAACATTATTAAAAATAAATACAAAAATGTGAGAGGTTCATCCAACACCTATTGGCCCTGAATTTAGGAAAACGGCAAGTAAATGCATCAATAGAAGGCCAGAAACTTTCTAAGAGTACAGAGGACAAACATTTGCTTATAAAAGCTTCATTACAACCTTTACAATACCCTGAAAAGCTCTTTTGTATGGAAGGTACTCTGAGGTTTTCTTGCCGGTTATGAATTTATTTATAATCACATAGGCTTCAGCTCTCTGTCATGAATTGAGTTTCCAGAATCTCCACTTCATAAAGGCTTGTTAGAAGTCTAAAGTACACACAAAATGGTCTGGATAAAATGGCTGGACTGAAGACAAAAGACAAAAAGATCACCCTCTCCCATCCTCTAAAAAATTTACAAACATTCAGTGTAAGAGCATGTTTTATTGATAGTCACTAATTCAGTAATCCTATTGCACAAATGACAAGTCTATCTCTGGGAGAGAAGTCAAGCAAGAAAGAAATCTTGGCACACCATACTTTTTAGGATCATGTTATTGACTTGTTTTTACTTAGGTGCCCTTCCTCCTTTGCCAGCAATTCCTTACAATTCATTCCCCTTTGGAAATGGTGTGTTATCAATCTTGCATAGAGACAATGAAATTTGACTTACCCAGTGTCTGTTTCTGCTCAACTGGCATTACATGAATTCTAGAAATCAGTATCTACATGGATTACAAAGAAAAATAAAAATTAAAAAAAACCCAACAATGAAGTGAGAAAGTTCTCAAAGAACTTAGTGGAAGTAAATGATGAATAAACAGAGGACAGAAGTTATTGACAACAGAGATGTATTCCAATTCTAATTATTTTGAGGAAGCAGCTAAGAAAGACTTTTCAGGCTAAATCATAGAAAATACAAGTTTCCATCTCAGTAATAAGTATCTGTTAGGAATTACCAGCCCAAGTTCACTAGAATACAAAATGCTCTGACCCCAGGAGCTATGTACTACTATACTGAAGACAGCAATATGGAAAGGGCAAACTCCTTTTCACTCTCTTTATACCAGCTACATACTGCAAACCACTTAAATCAGCTTTTGTAACTCTACAGTAATGCAAGAATAGACAATTTCAGAGCATGATCTTGCTTGTGCTGTCAACAAAAGTAACCTAATTTCAGCATGAAGGCTCTTGGGGATCACCCTTACTCAAAGAAAAGACAAAGGATAAAGATCACTAGAAGCATATTCCAAAGCTATCTTAGTGAGGACTCTGGGGAATGATGAATAATGAAAAAAAAATGAAGTCTTCAACCCTAGGTGCTCGACCTAGATTTACCAGGAAGCAGGCAATCTGTGCAGCATCCCTGTGCTCCTTACCCAACTCCAAACCCTTCAGCCCCACTCCAAAAGATCCAGGTTCCTTCAGGCCTTTTCTGCTGAGAGAGAGTTTTTGAAACCTCACTGTAGCTTGCTTCCTTTTCTGCAACGTCAGGTTATTAAAGGGCCTGTATTCCTCTGCCTGCCCTCACACACATAAATCCTGGGTTCACATTGCGTTTCCTTTAACGCTGAACATAAAAGAATGCACTTTTATTAGAGTTTTATCTTTGCTTAGGCTGCTAACAATCTATACGGAACATTTTGTTATTACGGCTCCTTCTGGAGTTAGAGGTATATAAGCTGTTTGTGCTTGGCTGTATACATTGGTATTTTTATATTTTTGTATGTCTTCATCTGTATAATATCTCTGCATAGATTTCAAAACCATTTCAAAAAGCACCCTAAGAAGTGAGTCAAAGAAATATGGAGAAATACTGAGCTGATCTACACACATAGATTTCCTCATCACTTGAACTTTCACATCCAATGAGGTTTTGAGTGTTTAATTTTGGCCATTTGTTTTAATTTGGCCACTACAGTTAAAAGGCCATGTCCCAGATCTGGTCCTGTTAAGATGTAGTTTGCTCTAGTTTAAGTGGGTTAAGTAGGTATGAGTAGGTATTTTCACATCACAGAAATGCTTCTTTTTTTTTTTCTCCTAATGTAAATTTTGCAATGCTAATTCCTTTCATAAGGGACATAGGGATAAGTGGTGGTTTACAGTTCAACCTTCCCCTGATACCCATAAATATTTATTGTTTCTTGCCCCGTTTCAAGGCACAGATGAATTTCATCTTCCTGGGGAGGGAGAGGGGGAGGAGGAGGGAAGGGATGTGGAGGGGAGAACATCATCTTTAAAGCATAAACGTGAAGAAAATGAAAACAGATGCACGGAAAGGAAAAGAGAAGCTGGTGGGAACATGACTGAGCTGCAGCACATTTTCCCTGGGAGATGACAGCATTGTGCACTTCCTTAAGACTTCCCACAGACAGCCAACTCCCTTGTGGAAAAGCTCTCTGGAGGAGGCAGAACGTAACCTCAGGGAAGAGAAACATACTTGGGAATGTGTCACATTCCCCGGCGAAGCTCCCAGCTTTGAATTCGCATTGTGCCGGCTCTAATGAAGAGGCAGCGCGGCCCGGGCGAACCCGGCAGGAACATGTCTCCAAGGAGGAGGAGGAGGGCAGCAGGAGGGCCTCGCGCCGCGCGCCTTGCACGGGCGACGGCGCCCGCTCCGAGCCGGCACGGTGACACCACGGCCGGGCTTTGAAGATAGAGCAGCAGTGTTTACGCAGTGCGCAGCGCTGGAGCAGAAGGGAGGAAGGGGGAGGAGGAGGTGCCGGCGGGGAGACCGGGAAACTGTAACTCATTGTGGACGGGCTGAACTGGCCTGGGTGGCGAGCTCTTAAAGCCGAGGACATTCATCAACCTGCCGAGCGGGCCCGACACGCTGGAGCCACGGCTTCTCCCTCTCTCGCTGTGTCAAGCGTGATCTAGTCCAACTGTGCGGAGACGGCGCGGCCCGGCCAGGCGGGCTCTGGTCAGCGCAAATAATGGCAGCGCTGATGCCGTCTCGCTCGCTCGGCGCGCCTGGCCGCAGAACACAGGCTCCTCGCAGGAAGTTTACGTCAGCCCTCCTGCGCCCCGGCTCTCGCTCACACATGCACGGCCAGCCAAATTAATCCAGGGCTTAATTCCCCCTAAATCACTAGAGCTGCACCCCGAGATTAATTTAACCCAGACTTGCCAGCGTTACATGTCCGTTCACGTTAACGGCCCTTTTTGGTCTCATGTCACCACTAAATCGTCGTAATGCCACAGCGGAGTCGCTCCTGAGCAGCCTCCATGCAAGAGAAGAATCAGGCCGTCGAGCTTCTCCCATCCCTTCAAACAAGGCAAACCACATTTTCTGTTTGCTTCCATTATTCCAGTGGTTTAAGCTCTCCAACTGCACGCAGGGAACAGGGGCTGATACACCACGTGAAGGAGGCTACTTTTTGACGTTGCTCAATGTGCATGAGCTGCAACACTTTGCCATGTCACCCGGAGTTAGCTCACAGCTTTGGCTCTAAACTTCCTGCACTTCGCCTGTTTAAAGCGGAGCCAGAACACTATTTTATTGATGGGGATGGAGAGAATGATTTGTTCGGCTTCAAAGATTCTGTCTGAAGGGCTTCTTTTGTGGAGGCTTATTTAAATAAGCACTTTGAAAATACACATAATAATAGGATGTCCTAAATGTATGCAATTTTCCCCAAATGGCAAGTAATATATCATATAAACTCATTTCTGATATTTTTTTCCACATCTTTTCCAAATTTTCATTGGTCTTTTTGTTTTGTTGGAACCCATATGTCCTTATATCCCTACATAAAATAATAGATTTCCATATTATAATTACTTGTTATTCAGTAACATGGCTTTTATTCTCAAGGAAAAGATAGATCCTACATTAGGAACACATCTATACTCAGGAGAGCAGCTAGCATGTTTTACTTTTAGATATGTGTTCACATTCTCCTAAAGTCAATCAAATCAGGCAATCAAAACAGGGGAGTGGAGCTTTTCTAAGCATAGACCTTGTTATAGGCAAAATGCTTTCCTCAATCTATCTCTTAAAAGGTTATTTCTGTATTAGAATTATCTGCCTATCACCACAATGTGGGGTTTCTTTGGAGTGGAGCAAAGCAGTATGTAGGGCATTAGGGCACCGCATTTCATTTTTCAAATGAAATGATGGAGGTAGGGGGAGGAATTAGATGGACAAACAGAATTATCTAAAGAGTTCTGCTAAGGAAAAAGCATTACCAACACTCTGCTTAAAGAACTACATGGTCAAGAGCCTTCAGCTTTGTTGTCAGTTCAATACTAACTAAGGAGGTCTAGTACAGGCAAAACAATGATTTCATCTGGCAAACATAGAACCTGACAGTGATGTATACCAGGATAAAAGAGAAGGAACAAGAGCTGCATATCTGATAAATTTACCTCTGAGACAGATTTGCACCAAATCAATTTCTTGCAATATTTAAGTATTAGAAGGACTGTGAACTTCTGATATCAAGCCAGTCCCATCCTGTTCAGTGTGCGAGATCTAAGAGGATAACATAATAGAATGATTGCCTCCAATATGAAATACTATTATGCATGATGCTAAAGGTCTCTCTCATGTTTATGAATGAACACACCTCTGCAGCGTCAGGTTCATCTCCAGCACTCTGATCTTTCTGCACATGTAATTAGCATTATCAGTCTAGCAATTTCGTGCATTCTGAGAACAACATTTTCTACTATAATCATCTTTTATACAAACAGAGAAACTACAGCTACTCTACAGCTAGTAGTAGTCAGTTTAAAGACATCTTCATTGCAATCAGCAAGGACTCCACCAAAGCAGGTGGGAAACCAATGGGAGCATTAGAGTAGTGTTCCAGTTCATAGTGTAGCTGCTGCATTCTTAAGAAATAACATCAGGCTTTCACTGGTGTCTGGAAAATATCATCTGCTATGCAGGTACTCTCTCTGTCAGCTGCCGTAGGACAAAGGACAATAGTGAAAGGTTACATATGATGTTTCACACTAAAAAACTACTGTTCCATTGAACTGTTCCACTTCTACAACTAAGTAATATCAGAAACCACAGCTGAGAAAAAAAAAGAGAGAAAAAAAAAAAGCAAGCATACAGCTATACCCCAACTAATGTAGTAATTCTGCCAAAATTTATAGAGAGACTAAAAAAAAATATACCAGATAAATGACTTCTGCATTACCTCTCAGAGGTGACTGTACATGTGACAGCTTACTTAAATTTTTCACTGCTGATTAAGAAATGAAGCCAAGAAAACTATTAAAAGAGAAACATGTTTTCCTCAGAAAACCTCTTCAAGAAGTTTGGTGAAGCTGCTGGCTTAAGATGAACCTATTAAAGGATGAGTATAGGCAAGTCTTGAAAAATATTTGGGGATTAAAAATGCTTTACCAAAGTGCCAGCAGTCACACAGCAGTATTTTTGTTAGGTGGCTGCCCAGTATTAAATGATATATATTAGAAAGACTTAAGCTAGTCAGATAACATCCAAATTGTAAATGAATCCAAGCCAAACCCCTGGATCCAGATGCCCACAAGCTTAGATATTTATGAAAACCAAATCCAAATGTAACATGGTTTCATAGCTAACAAAAGAATAACAAATAGCTGTTGCTAGTTACTGGACCTGTCATATATTATTAATTGTGAAGCAGCCTTGCCAGCTCCCATGATCATCTTAGCTCTGCTCTCAAAAATCACAATTTTTCTTGAGGTTCCAGTTGCTAGAGTCATATGAATATATATATAAAAATCTCATCTTTCTCTTTATTGTCTTTCTTTTAATGTTAAGCTTCTAGCAGACAGAATTGAAGCAAAGTACTTACAAATACAACAACAAACAAAGGTTAAAGAGAAAATAATCCCTCTTTTTTTCTAATAAATTTCAAAATTCAGGACAATGTAGTGGTAGGACTTAACATGATTTTTTTTGAGTTGTAGGGCCTGACAATTCTAACGATGAAAATGCATTGTGTTTCAGAAGCACTACCTAATTATTTCTGGCAGTAGAGTAAGTATATAAGAAATGGAAATTAAGACCCTGACTTCACTTCCTATAAAGCCTAAGGTGAAACTCTATATTTACTTTCATTAAATATTTGGTAGCATACCAGGGCCTACAGTATGCAGTATGTCCTATATAAGGACACACAATAAAATCTTACCAAGATACTGCATCTTAGAAAGCTATCAGCCAACAAGTGATGCTAACAGCTTCTGAGAGTGCTCTTAGTGTATTCAAACTGCTAGATAGTTTCAAAGTAAAATGCTGGTTCTGTAGCTGACATCCAAAGTAGCCCTGACCCAAGAGCTAGAGGAGATCATACGAAGGCACAAAATCAATAGTAGGATGAGAATCACACTTTTTAGGTGTATAGGTGTATTACTAATCTAGTTCTGAATCTATACTTTTTAAACTTTAACTTGGCAGACAATACTCCTCGATCTAACTGAATTACATACTAAAGTAGACCTGGATTCTAGCCAGCTAGATGAAAATATAAATATCAGTCCACTAATATGCATCCATACCACTTAGTAAAGCAGAAAATAAGTGCATTCTAACAAGAGATCAACACAAAATCTCTGTCTCCAGCTTTGCAAAGGAACATGCCCCAATGTTTAATTTTCCGTGAGTTCCTCTGCATTTAGGTAGCAGCAGGAGACCATTATACTGTGACAGCACTCAGTTCTGATGACATTATCTTAAACTTTTCCCAGTTGTCCATCCTCACCCCTGTTGTGCTGCTGCCGTCTATTAACATTCCATCAACAACAATGAAAGAAGTCAGAACCGAGTACATTAACATGGCAGCAAAGCTGCTGTGCTTTCACCTGGACATACACACACGTTTGGCACTAGCTATATAGTTAATTAACTGCATCACATCACGTTAATTCCTTATAAGCCTTGTATGAGGTGTTTTGCATTTATAACTCATGGTTTCATAAACTGTTATGGTCAGAAGAAATCATTAAATCATCTGGGCTCCCCTTTTCTATTATAAAGGCCATACAATTGCGCTCACTTGCTCCTATTGTTAACCCAATTGCTTGTGTTGCACTGTCTTCCAAAAAGACATCCAAAGACTTCAAAAGATGCCAAACCTACTTCTCCCTTGGAGGTTTATCCCAACAGCTAATCACCCTAAGTATTACACAACTAATGTAGGCTGGGGACTAATAAAGCTTAGTCCCCTATGGATTTGTGCTTCATGGTTGGTTGACTTTGATGTCTAACAAGCTGTGCGCTCTGATTAAAGTTTCTTGCCATATATGGAACAGCTTTAAGGGCTTTTCTCCAACCCCTTGTGGATCCTCTGGTATCTAATAATGTGACAACCCTCTACAGCCCTGCCAGTACTTAGAACATTACAGGCCTCTGTCAGGATCTTTTAAGAGAGGTTTCACCTATCATTAACCACATACTTTCATGAAACCTGCAGAAACATTCCTGCTTTTAGACCTCTTCCCCCTTTGCAAGGCCTGCTGCAAAGAAACAAGTTCAAAAGTTACTGGAAGCACCTGTGTGTGTGTTTATGCAAGAGCATATACACACAGCATGGTTACACTTTTTTTTTTTTCCCTAAATACTTGTACCTTGTCTCTCTTCCTCCATAGGTCTTTCTTCTCCAAAGCAGTGCCCATTAGCACCCAGAATTTCCTCTGTTATCTGTAATTTGCGTGCACTTACTATGCTTTTTAATATAGTGAATACTTTGTGTTCCTTCTCTTTTGTATCTTCTTGTATTTTTTTTCTCTTTTCTGTACATCATTTTTTCCTGATGCAGATATCATGAATTGAAAAAGGGCCCATTTTCCCAGAAGCTTTTTCCCTATTTTTCAAAGTATGTTAGCTAGTCCAAAAACAAAAATAAAGCTTTTCCTGCAAATCTTATATTTTTACACCACCACAGTTACAACAACATTTTAAGAGGCAAGAACAATATGCAGTATCTTCAGTGTTAATCTCCCCATGTCAGATACGCAAAAACACCTCCTTACACTACTCACAACTCCCCTTCTTATATATCAAAGGACCACATCAGTCTTTTCCCAGAACATCTCACTGGGAACTCATGTTGAGTGACTTGTCTTCTTTGACCTCTAAATCCTTTCCAGAGCTTTCTAAGACACAGTCTTCCTATTGTTTGGAAAGCAACTGCTGACATTTCTGAATGCACAGTAGTATCCATATTGCCCTAGAAGAAAGTTTTGTTGCAACTAATTATTTTGGGTGGAAAACTAATCCATAGTCAAATAAAAGAAAAAAAAATCAATGAAAGAAAGAACCAGCAGCATTATTTTTAAAAACTAAGAACACTGAAGGTACTATGCTATTCTTAATATATTAAAATTATGCTTTGATATTGTGCTGGTGATGGAAGAGTAGAAATGGAACTTAATGTGCCAATTTTAACTTTTTTTTTCTCTTTTGAAGAAAGGAGAGAGGGACAAAAAAATGCAAAATTCTGTGATTTCCCCTCATTTTCTCCATATGTTAGACTGGCTTTATTCATTAATACTGAAAACCAAGCCTAACATGTCTGAAGCTAGGGTAGTAAAATTGTGTAGCAAAATCAAAGACCATTTTGAAAATATGAGGTCTGGCTTCCCTATACCTTTGCTTCCCTTTCAGTAATTATGATGATAAAAATGAATTCATATCTCACAGAGACAGTGAAAGACACTGAAGTGAACTTTTTTTCAGGGTCTCAGAGAAAACCAAATCTATTACCACTGAAGTGTGTTTAAATACTTCTGTTATTGTTTTGCATTTTGCTTTTAACCAAATTATCTCTTCAAGAGTTCTTTTTATTAATCAGTTCCATTGCATATAACCACTGTCAGATTTACTAATTAAAAAAAAAATTAGCTGTTTGACACTACACTCTTTTGCATCTATAATGAAAAATAATAAGACAGAAGGGAAAACTAGTAATTTTCTTGTGGGAAAACTGCAGCTAACTTTGACTAAGTTGTTCGACAGGAAAATAAAACTGCGATGCTCATTTTGATGATCATATACCAGATCCTGACACAACCATTCTGTTTGCAGATTGGCTCCTTGAAAGGTTATTTGTCTCCAGCTAAATACTGAGAACTCTCAGCTCCTGCAGATAAGAAGGAACTGGCTACACTGAACCCTAACTTTGAGGAAATCTTTCAGGGAAAAACTCTGAACAGGATATACAGTTGGGTGGCCTTCTAGACATAATCTTGTCTGTCTCAAGTATCATATCCTTTTATCAAAGACATCGTCAAGTTCAAAAAATACAAGACAATGATTAAGGGAAAATGCTGTTGGAGAAAAGGAAGATTGATCAAGCTGCTTTAAAAAAACTATCTTTCTATGCTTCAATTTAAATGAAATATATTAAAGATTTGATTTTCCTTTATATCTCAGTTAGAAATATGTAAATGACCCTCATTGCAAATGAGAATCAAGCCTTTTATTTTACAGAAATGAATGGATAGTCTCTGTCTGTATGGTTCTAGCAAAATTTGTTACAGAGAACTGGCACAGCAGCTCTTATGCACAGAAATGATATACCTTCATCAAGTCGTTTTCATGAGCAAAACCCAATGATGGCTCATTTGTACAGTTGTTAGTATTAAACAACAAAACCAAAAAAAAGAGAAGTTAGAGAAAGTCTAACCTGGACCTGGCGCAGTACGTAAATTTGCTGAGACTGCAAAGCACACACTTGTACCATCCAGGAAGAAAGCAAGCCAAGAGATGCAAACCCAACTTCTAACTATGGTAGTTAATTAGCCCTACTTTTAGCTAGAAGGAGATTTCTATTTAATATTCACCAAGGTTTTATGTTACTCTGATTTAAGATTACAGACAGGAAAACTGTACATGGAAAATTTGGGTTAAGGCTTTAAACAGGAGAAAAAAAATATATGACTAGGTATAATACTGAGGCAGTCATAAGGATGGCCCCTTCCAGCCATACCTGAAGGACTATTTCTCATGAGATTGTGAACAAAGAGATATATTAGTGCAGGAGGGGTTAATTAGTAACAGATAATTCACATGCATTGCACAACACATTCATCTCCCTCAACTCAGCACATTTTCCTGAATGATAATGTCAGCAACATGAGTTCCTACTGGTCAAAATTGCATATGCATGATCTCTCTCAATTTTAAGACTATAATCTTCAGAGCTTTGAATCTATATTGAGGCATTTGAGACATGAGTAATGCAACAAAGTTTCTAGCATGGGATCACTCCTGAACTGAACACTTTTAAGTACAAGCCATTGACAATAAATACACGAATCTACTTTAGATTTTTCTCAGTTTTGGGACAAGCCCAGTGGAAATGTGGTCAATGGAAGCTACAGGTGCAGAACCACATTGAAGCTGATAACCTAGAAAGAAGTTTTAATCTCTCTGAAGCCTATATAACCTACACAACTCTCTGAAGCCTATATAACCTACACACTTCTAAATGGCAAAGGAGAAAATATGATGTGGAACAACTATAGGAAAAGAAGAATTTTTAACATAATGTAGATGGAGCCAGATGGACACATAGAAAGACTCTATGATGTGCTTGCCTGTGATGAGGACTGATGCCCTAGAGATCTCTTGCAGTTATGTAGTCTTGTATTAACTGCAAAGAATCCGTTGGCCCCATATATCTGAGAATATGCCATAGATCCTGAATTTGGCTAGAAACCCAGATGATCAAAAATAGACAGCATGTGTGAAAACATATTTAAGTTCTTTTGCATTTCTAGTCCATTTATGTACTGCTCTAGAAGTCAGCTTTATATGTGTTTTGAAAGAAAGAAAGAAAGAAAGAAAGAAAGAAAGAAAGAAAGAAAGAAAGAAAGAAAGAAAGAAAGAAAGAAAG
>JAVCKT010038007.1:0-13614 GCA_032273925.1 Rhynchotus rufescens | reverse complement strand
AGGAAAGAATTTCTACAATTTTACACAAAAAAAAAAAAAAAAGAAAGAAAAGAAAAAAACCCCAACCCATTCAAAATGACAAAATGTGTTTGGCTAGAAATTAAAAAAAAAAAAAAAAAAAATCAAGGACGTTTGAACGTTAGCTGTCATTATGGTCCAGTTCACTGTTTATTTCTTTGGTATGCATCTCCTGACCTGTATATAAAATTCATAGTTTCAGAAGTGACATGTGCAAGCCTTGGACAACTGGGGAAAAGGCATATTTCCTGACCTCGTAACCATAGCAACCCCGTGCTGATTGGTAGCAGGCAGCCTTTCCATCCTTCCCCACTGAAGGCAAGTGTGCGAGATCACTGGCTTTGTTTGTGGCTCTTGCTTTATTTACATGCAAACATGAATGTCAGCCTTAAAATCGCTCTTCCTTTTTCGTTCATTTGCTTGTTTTCCTGGAGTGCAGCACCGAGGGAGTAGGAAGGGAGGAAGAGGCTGCATTTCCTAGCTGTACAATCAGGCTAGCACCAATATTAAAAGCAATAAGCGATTCCACTTTTACACATGCACACACACTTGGAGCAAAGTTGGAGAGAGCGACAGAATTGCAGAGTCGCTGGCTCTGTTAAGATGGCCTTGCAGTGAGGGTATAAAACTGAGCTCAGCTGGCAGGGAAAAAATCCATTTCTTTTTTATGCACTTCCATAGGAAGCAATTCATAAAACACCATTTCATTGCTTTCCTATTCTTTCCTCCTAACCCACTCCTTTAATATTTAGGAGTGGGTTAAATTAAGTAGAAATTTTAAAAGATGTATTGCGGAAGCTGCATGGGTCTAGAATTAAAGTTCCAAATTTTCCCTTCTGGCATCATATTAAATGGCTTGGAGATGCTCAGTCCAGCTGAATACTTTGTTGTTAGGAACCTAATACACACCTCCCTAAACCTTCCACTATTGTTTCTTTCTCTTACATGTATAGACATATATATACACATAAAGGTGTATTAAAAGGAAAAAAAAAAAAAAAAAAGAAAAGAAAAAAGACTCACTATAAATCATCCTGATAAATAATCTGTTAGGACTGGCACAGACTAAGCATGCACAGACACATTTTCTTCTTATCCTGAGACGGGCTGTATCTCCAGGTCAGGACTACTGTTAGTGATAGGGAGGTAAAAGGGAAGTCCACTTAGCCAGTGTCTTGCTTACATTATGCCTATGCCTATTGTGCCTACATAAATGCCTATGGTTATTACAGGCAAAAAAGGGAGTATTAGATATATATATATATAGAGAGAGAGAGAGAGAGAGAGAGAAACAGTATATACCGTATTTTTAATTTAATCAGCACCACCACAGTAAAATATTTTTGCATGATTATTTTGCACTTAGGTAGCATTTTTTAGAGATGTTTTCTAACTACTTTAATAACTACATCGTAATGAATTTGTATAATAACAAATTATTTTTATTAATAGGATAATTTCTGTTAGCATTCTTTCTCATTCATTACAGCAGGAATCACTGTAAAAATTATTCACAAATTAGAAGGGATATTAATGCAGCAAGAACATTGTTACAGAATTTCTGGAAGGTAAGAATCCTTCATCTTCAATGCCTGCATTTCTATAAAAGGATATTCCAAACTTTTCATGACTTTAACATGCTTTTCATGCTTTCAGTAGTGATCAACACTACTCTCCCTATACACAACAGATACTGAGAATGCAAATGAATTAATTCATTTCATATATGTATATATATGTACACACATGCACGTAATACATACATACATGCAGACAGCCCAGTGTCTCTCTGAATATATATGAAGTGAATGTTTGTTTTTTATGAAATATAAAGTAATGAAATCAGCAAATCAGATTTCAAAGTAGTGCTAATGCACCCATTGTTTTCATGAACACAGAACTTTCATGAACATATTTTGTCCTGCAAACGCACATGTTCCAGTTTATTCACAGAAGTTGTCAAATTTCAGTTGAAAGATATTTTGGTAAAATCAATTATTTATTTACATATACTTTCCAGAAATCAGGTGCTTATACTAGAAATGAGAAATTTTACCTTTCACTCTGTAATCAGATGTAATGCAAAAAGATTCAAGTGTGCAAGTCTCTCTCTGGGACCTATTTAAAAATCCTCCTATTTAGAACTCATCCTTACTTATTTTTTTTCACACATAAAGGACATTTTTCAGTTCACTTAAAAAAATACTCCCCAAAGAATTTGAGCTCAAGAAAAACATCATTTAATTCTTAAATAGATTAGTTTTCAGCTTATTTAATATTTTAAATAATTAAATTATTTTAATAATGTTTTATCAATGAATATAATGATTTACTCTCTGACCTGACACAGATATGCATGCTGAGGACAAAGATCTTTTCCAAGTAGCTAAATTGCAATCCCACAATAGAATGTAAAAGAGGAAAAAATGGCTTTGTTAACTTTTCAATCCTTTCTTAATATAAACATTAAAAATCACAGCATTTTGAAAGGACAAGTAGCTTAGGTTAGTGAAAGATTTTTCATTTTTTACATAATGGTTGTACTCAGAAGTAATTTGCTTTTACTAGAATACTGTAAAGTTCTTTCTCAGCCCTGAAGTACTGTATAAAACATTTCTTAACTCATTAATGTCAAATATAAATTAGTTTTATATTGGAATTTTAGCAAACCAGACTACATAGGCAACATAAAAAGCTAGACCATTGCCAGAAATGGTGTAAAGATGAATGCAAATTTGGACCAGGTATCATTTATCATACAAGATACAAATATATATATGTATATGCATATATATATGTATATAAATGCACATATATATGTATGTGCACACATATATACATTATGCTTTCTTGGATGCCTTCAAAATACTGCTGAATAATACCAAACACTGTCAGTATCTCGAATTTTGAAAAAAAAAATTAAAAAGAACTCCACAGTTTTAATTGTACTAATGCAACAAGACTGTATCTATGTTATTAAAATACTTAGCATCTATGTTATTAAAATCCAAGCATCATTGCTTGGATGAAGCAATTCTGCACTATGACAAACATTCAATGTTAGAGTGTCCTGAATATGATTTTTTTCCATGTATATTCTTTGAATATCCGAGCAAGCATGTTGTATTGTATTAATATCATAATTCAAAGGGAAATTTATTAAGCTACCCCCCTCCCAGTATTCCCATCATAGCTAAAAGTTGCAAATTCTATGTGGCAGAGCCTAGACAGTAATATCAAATTTTAATAACAATTTCTCTTCTTCAGTCAGTGCTATACTGAAGAAAAGCATAAATTGCTGTGACTGACCGTTAGTTGTTAGAGAAGCAGTCTGACTTCTCCACACCCTTATTTCAGTGTATCTGCTCTGTCCCTCAGCTGTATTAATGATAGCATGAAAGGTCACATGATAAACGAGTGACAAAAATATCAAAACATATTAGCCTGTAGCTTTGTTATCAGTGTATGGCAGAGATGACAGAAAATTGTATTTTTCCCCTGAATAATTTTGTGTTACATTTTGCTGGCTAGGCAGAGTGAATTAGGGAGAAATTTCTGCCTCTGACTGTTTGTCTCTTTTTCTGACATACTTGAAGTAATAATATACATTAATAATAGGGAGTAGGCACAGTGAAGAGGTAAGGTTTCAGAAGCAGACTGTCTGTTTCAATTCTACAAGGTGCTATCCCTGTTTCCTTTGCAATACAAATTTTGTGGAAAAATATGCGCAGCCTTGAATGTTATTAACGCTACTGATAATGATCTGTCGTATATTAGGGTTACAGCAGCTGCAGGATGCATGGAGAGCAGAAATAGCAAAATAACTTTAAAGTGACGAGAGGTTCCCTTTCCACATAGACGTACCTCTCAGCACTACAAATGTGCATATTCGCTAATTAAATAAAGGCAAGCACCAACAACGCTTGATCCATCTCATTGTGGTGTAGACCTAGTAATTACAAATTAGAGACAGATATTGCTCCTGCTGGTTTAAAGGCTGGCAGGAGTCGCAGACCCTGGGGAGATGAGGTTAGCAATCTTTAAAAGAGAAAATAGAAATTGGCGGGAGCTTAATATCTTGTGGCCTATCAGTCTCCATGGTCAGGAGTTAAAGTCATGCCATATCCAAGCTCCCTTTGCTGCTGGCAAACAGCAGCTCTGGCAACTTAGTCCTTAAGCTCCTGGCAGATCAAAAGCTATTGAATAGACCCATTTTGCAAGGCAAGAAGAGAGGATCACAGGACAGACATGAAAAGTTATATAATTAAAACTGTAATAAACTGATAGCGTATACATATAGATGGAGCATTAGTGATCTACAGCAGTACATGTGATACATAAATAAAAATGAGGGCACATTACTTTCAGTGAACAAGCCAGGCTGCAGCAAACAGAAAACTTTCACCGAAATGTAAAACTAACCTTTAAAACTTTCCAAAATGCTTGGTTAACTTTTTATTACCATTAGTATGTATTTTCATGCATCTCCATGTTTCTAATCTCCATCTGAGAGCAGAAATACAGAAATATTCTTGAATAAAAAATGTTCTTGCAGTATTTATGATCCGACTCAGAGAAGAAAACACCAGGAATCTCATGTGAGAATATTGTTCTCATGAGATTTCCAACCAATTTTACAGACTAACACGAGCTGAATAGTTTAAATCTATCCCCAAACTCCAAACCTTTTGAGATATGTATCTTACCACAAGTGCCTTCTTATATCCTGAAGGAAATGTGAGCAAAGAAGGAGGCTTGTTATATCCTGCAGGAACAGTGAGTGAATAAGGAGACAAAAAAGCCTAGAATCCTACCTAAATTCTCCAATTTGACTGTTAATCACCTTCCCTTCTTAAAAAAATACATATATATTTATATTCATATGCATAGAAATCTCTGTAAAGATAGTACTGCTGTTTGTTTTGTATGAAGATAAGTGTTCATTAGCTGAAGCACTGCACAAAAAGACAGGTAAGAGGAGCCAATCTTTGCCCTGAAGAACTTACACCTAAATAATTCTTATTTGTAGTTTCAGCATTTCTCCTGGCAATATATTCTGGAGAGTAACTAGTTTATGTGAAACAAACAAACAAATCTCTCTACATTCCTGCAATATCTTGTACTTTCCCAGTTAAAGTTCATGTTCCTTTTTTCTTGAACTTGACATTTCTCATATTGTTCAGCAAGGTTCTTATTCAGTCCAGTACTATAACTGTCCCAGGATTCAAGCCAAATTTTTACTTATAGACAGGTATAAACGCCGCAAAGTCAGGGTTCTGTTTGGGATGACTCAGTAATTTTATATTAAACTTCGTTTTTCAGCTTCTTCCAGCCCGTCCCTAGAGTAAATCTGTTTTGATTTTTTAAAAACTAAAATATTTTATTCCTTTACTAGGCTCTTGTCACTCTTGTATATCCTGAGTCTACATATGCATGTGCATATATACATATTTCTGATCTATATTAATTACCTCTGCTCAAGCATATACGAAATTGATATCACTAATGGCCTCTGGTCCAAAGTTTATGGAGTTTTACAATATCCATAAGATTTTACAGTATCAAGAAAACTATAAGCTATGGAAGGCATTTTCCCTTTTCTACTTCAGTTTCTCAAATTTATTACTTAATGTTGCATTTTGAACTGGAGCCCTTCAGCATTCCCAGACAGCTTCTATATAAAGTACAACAAGAACATAATACATTAGCAGAGCTGATCTTCATTCCCAGCTTCAAAGAATAACTT
Source organism: Rhynchotus rufescens (assembly GCA_032273925.1). Classification (NCBI taxonomy): domain Eukaryota; kingdom Metazoa; phylum Chordata; class Aves; order Tinamiformes; family Tinamidae; genus Rhynchotus; species Rhynchotus rufescens. The sequence goes on along the minus strand of JAVCKT010038007.1, from coordinate 7,850 downwards.
TAAAATTGCTCAACATCTAAAATTAGACAGTTGGCTTTTACTGAAAAATTTTACAAAATCAGAGGGCAAATCTCATCATTACCAAAAATCCCCTGACTCTGCCCTCCTTCCTGGCATATGCACTTTATACTGTCAGAAACACCATTAAGTAGGTGATAGCTGAAACAATGCTCAGGAGTTGGGTGTAAACCTAAGACAGAAGAGCTAGGATCCAACAAGGATTGAGAAAGTATACACACTGAGAACAGAGTTTTCTATGTCTGGGTTGTCCTGTAAATAAAGAAGCTCTTGTGGAGTGTGATTCATCTCATCCCTACAGTAAATATCTAAATTGTCTGAGACAAATCATCAACTAAAATTTCCATTTCTGCTCACTGAATACAGAGGGCAGCCTGCATGGCGAAATTAGATGCTGAGGTCTAGCTAAGATGAGACAGATCTTAGACTAAGTATTTCTTGGCTGTTGCTATTTATTTCATGTTTGTGATAATGAGAACAAAAGAATGTTTCTTGCTAATGCAAATACATTTTTTTCCCCTAACAGGAAAAAGAAAATGTTCCAAAATTTTATTTTCACCAAATAAACTTAATATTTTAATTGCTTTAATAATCTCAAAACTATGAAAAAAATAGATTTTACAGCATTGAACAGCTTGCTTTGTTTGTACATCTTGTTAGTCAAAATGAATTACAGCTATGAATAAACTCAAGTAATAAAATCCTGTCTTCCTTAGTTACATTAAGCAGCTGGACCCACAGACCTACATATTTTCTGAATAAAAAGCATTTTTGATTTGATATTATTGTCTATTTTTTTTAATTTGATATTATTGTCTATGTTTTTCACAAGTCATGTGATTTGATGCCTTGAGTCTACACTCAAGACAGTTTTAGACAGGACTGTACAAGTGAGCCTATGAAACTACTTGTCAAAGTACTTTCACAACATGAATTGTGAAAGATTTTCCTTGCCTTCACATTTTCGTTTTTCTTTGTAAAATGAGAGAGCCTGAGTGTCCCACAGAAATGCTTAAAAGTCCACTTGCAAAAAAGGCGTGAGGGCCTTGGAATTTTATTATTTGTACAAGATATTGCCAAATACCATTAAACTGTTAAAAGTCTTTCCTTTATTCTCAACTCTGCTCTAGTTTCTTGATTTTTACATCCTGAAAGAAAATTATAGATGCTGATCATAATCTGTCAAAACAGTCAATCTATCATATTTCTTTTTTTTAACTTCACCTGCCCAAAATCAAATCTATTTAGTGTATATGTGAGCCCTCACTCCATGTTTCTTGCCTAAAGTTTTGTATGCTAACAGACTATTTAAATTATAAAGTCACTGCACACTTTTCAGTTAAAGGCCAGTTTGTTTAAATCATTCCACCTCTTTTTTCAATTTGATTAGGTGATATGAAATCTTACCAATATATCATTCTAGCAAAATACTTTTGTTCCTGTCGTCTTACACTACAAAATTCCTCATAGATGAGTAACACTTTACATCAGTCAGCCTATAACAAATTCTATTGTTTATTTTACTTTCACTATGGTGGCTAGAGTTTGATAACATTTCCCTCAGTAAATGTCTCAGTTTCATCTCTCTTTCTCCTGAATCCACATACCTAAGCCATAGTCAAACCTTCTGCTAGGCCAAGAGGTCACTCTTTCCTGCTGTTCTTTTAAATATCTCTGAAACAGTCAATTTTTAACGATGACTATTCGCTGGTTTTGTCTTCCATTACACAAAGAAACACATAGTATAAGAGCTACTGTTCTTCTCTGATGAAATACGATTTCCTTAGTGATATTTAGATTATACTCATTCAATGTTTTTATTTGATTACTATAGGAGAGCAGGCTATAGTACAGTTTGTAATATGAAGGATTCCTAGGTACATTTTTAAACTGTAATAGAACCCACTATTTGAAGACAGCCTTTGAAATTTCATAAAGGTGTTTACTTTACCCAAGAAAAACCTATCCAAGTAAAGCTAACTCACAACCTATAAAATCATTATTTCTCTTCTCTAACTCAAATTCCTCATGTTAACATCATGCTGAAATGGTAACTAAACCCAGAAGAGCCCAAACCAGCAGCACTGTCTCTAGTGGGTTACTTGGTAGCTGCCACAATGCCCTACTGGCTGGAATTTGCTCAGTACCTGTATCAGTAGGTATAGTTTTCAGGTCTCAGACCTCATGCCCCAACCTCTCCTAGCAGCCTACCAAACAACAAAAAATTTGTGAGCTACTCTCAGTCTCAGTGCAAGATTTCTTTATCATTCACTATTTGGATGGATATTTACTATGCTATGCAGTCGTCACTGAGATCATGTACCCTCCTGTAAAAACTCTCAAAATCTATGATTCTGGTGCAACAGGTGCAAGAACAGGCGCATCTCTGTTCTTCTTCCTGCTAACATCTTCACACACCTGATTTTGACACATTTTACTCATACATGTGGTATTCAAAAATCAGTCCTTGGACCTGCCCATTGTCACAGGAATTGACATAGGAAAAATGTCCACCTATTTAACTGTATGCCTGGACATCCCTCAATTCAGTTATAGTCCAGAATCCTGAATACAGACTGGAAGCATTAATGAAAATTTCCCTTGCAAAGTACAAGGTACCTCTCTACAACTTCAGTGGCTATTTGTCCTTCAGTACGAGGGGCAAGAGATGTGACTGGAATCATAAACTGCTTAATAGCAGTGGTCCATTCTAGGTCAAGCTGAGATTACTTTATGTGCTGTAACAGAGTCCTCCTAAGAGTATGACACTTCTGTAAACTGTCCTGTCAAGTGCAAATCAGTGTAAACGGTGAAACAGGAAACTGAGATCTAGACTAATTCCTTATTATCCTGCTGTATTCCAGGTTAGCCTAATCTTGTCTTAACATATTTTGGGTGCAAGTAGCTCTACAACAATGATAATTGACATCTCATATGTCTCTGTATGTTTTGAAGGAGCACTCTGAATCATCATAACTGTTCACAGTTCTGACTTGGCTCCAGGCAATGACAACTCCACTGTAATCTAATTACACACAGCAGGAACATACTAGATCCACCATTCTCTCTTCCTGTTTCCCGATATCTCCATTCCTCTCTTTTGAAGTTCCTGTGATAGGAACTTCAGGATAGGAGCTACTGTCTGGGTCACCAGTCTGCAGGAAGTTGAGAATAAGCAACAGGTGTGTGTATATAAGGCAATAATAGATTGGGCATGATGACCCTATCTCACTATTGGGATACTGGGATAGATGCCAATCTGTCCTTATTAACTAGTGTTTTTGCCTTGAATTCAAGACTGTTGTGTCTGTTGAGCTGTGTGAAGATGTATCCTAGAATGGCTTCCCAGATGAAAAGCATTTATTTTCTTTTTTATAAAAAGATTCTCCTCTGACTGAACCGATGTTGCAGGAGACAGCTTTTTCCAAGTACACACACAACAATTATTGCGATGGAAGTCTAGAAAACATTTAAAGCACTAGTTTCCTAGGTATCAATGTCTTACCAAAAGAGAAGTGTTTGTAGCCTCACTTGCTCTGCAGGCAGTCTCCATATGCTCAAAAAAGTATTTGCTTCAGCTGGAAGCAGAATTCTTTTTGAGCTAATTACTAAGAATATGGATTTTTAAATGTATACTCATTGCACATTTAGCCAGTATAGCTGGTCTGAACATCAATGAAGCATGCTCTCCACTAGAGTAGGAAGAAATGCTATCTTCTTTTTCTTTCTTTTTTTTTTTTTTTTTTTTTTTTTAATGTCACATGCCTATAAAGCAGGAAATAAATTAGGAAATTTAAAATATGTGTTATGCAATTAATGTAAAAATTGATCTTGCCTGTGGTGATTATGCCATTCACAGGCTTTCTCTTCCCAAATACATTGCTCAAGGAGCAGGAGAAGATGAGAATGACCACAGTCCAGACAAGAATATATATGCTTGCTCTTACAAGAGGACCTCAAAGGTGACCTTCATGCCAGAAAATTCTTCATGTTCGATTCGACATACAAGGATGCTGGGGTTGAGGAGGTTTGTATCAGTGGCAAGCTGACATGAATTGGAAGAAGGATTGCAAAGTATTCTTAGTACAAAGCAACTGCTAGACCAGTACTAAAAGAATATGCTGGAGTGGAGCACAAAGGCATAAAAGATGTGAGTCCCAGGTTTGCACCTACAGCAGTGGTATTGCATAAGGTAGAGATGATCTAAACCCTGCAGGTTAGACTGTCCTAAGGATACTCGCTTATTCAAACTCAGGTGCAGCTATTAAAGAGAGTATTAGATATAGCCAAAGGTCCCTCAAGCTTATTAGCAATGTCTCTAGACATGCAGTTCTCTTAACAATGTTACACATTCAAGACAAAACCTTGTTTTCTGGGAAGATAAGTTTATTAAATCAAGTTATGACCTTTTTAAGCTTATAGAAGCACAGTCTTCTACTAACCGCACAAACAAGTGACATCTTCCACACATGAATTCATCGTCTCCAATCCCAAATTATGCAAGGCTGAATTCATAAAGAGACTGTTGTAATTAAGTATGAATGTAGGAGGAGAAAACTCCCATGCTAGAACTATTATGTGCACAGAAAATGTACTCCTAAGTATGTTTTGCAGTGTCGAGTTATTGCACAAATTATTCCTAGGTTCTCAATTTATATACATTTTTCTAAATAGTTCTCAGATGACCTGAACCCATAAGCATGAAGGTCAAAATTTAGCCCTATGGAAATAACTTCTGTGAGGAAATATGTTGTTAACTTTAATGAGGTGCAGCCCACGGAGGGAAAACACTTCCCTCCATCTTTCTCACTGCATTATGCTACTACTTGTGAATGAGTGTCAGCATTTCTAAGGCATTTCCAAGGCTAGAAGGACTGACTTCCTGCTTGGGTCATCTACAGGGACCAAACATGGGACATTACCATTTAGCATTGGCTAAGAAAAAAGGAAATATTACCACTGGGGCAGCTACCGATCCATACACTTCTGTCTGTCTAGCTACCAGAAAAGAACTAATACTGATATTCTCAGAAACACTTTTTTGAGAAGTACAGTTATAGCCCATTTTATCTAAAAGGCAGAAAGAGTCAGCAAGCACTTCAGATTTGTCATAATAGAGTCCCGAGCTCATTTCTTTCTTGTGGCTCATTCAAACTCATAGGACAATGATCTGTTAATTGAATAGCTAAAAGTCACCTTCCCTGATAAGAAGGTTTAAGAAGCAAACTTTAAGAAAGCTATTTAATAGCAGATCTAATATTACAGCTCATAGGGAAGATTTTAGGTCACTTACTTTCAAACTTTATAATTTTTAATTTCAGAAATATGGAATTTATCAACACTGTGTTTGTGACAGATTATATTCAAAAATTTCATGCATTTTTTTTTTTAATTAGAGCTTGCAAAACAGCTAGGCCTACTCCACCTAAATAATCAGCTTCTACATTTTTACTTTTAAACTTAAGTTTAAAAACACTCCATATTAAATCATTGTTTCAAATGATTAAGTCTGGGCCTACTTGCCATCAATGAACAAGAATTGGCATGAATTTCTTGATGTTCTACAACTGTTTTCTTCTAAGGCAGATATCCCTCCAGTCCAACATTCCAACTCAGAATCTGCTTCACATGATGCTGTATGATATGCTAAACCACCTTTTAACTATTCTCCTACATTTTTGCACCAAAATCTACTGCATGATGATCAAATTTTCATTTGATGTTTTTCATGTGATTCATGTGATTTAGTGCTCTAAGCCACTCAAAGTGTTTAATAATGCCCTTGCATAAATAAATCACTTAAATCCAACTGCTTAAACCAAAAGCAAAATTTAGGCCTAAATACCTACATGATGTTTTCCTTTTTCTCTCAACTATAGCACCATGGGACAACTTGAATTACTGTAATGTTTCAGTATGAAAACATATTACTCTTTTTGGTAAATCATCACTATATTTACATATTTCTTTCTTACATATTAGAATTAATGTATTTCACAGTGCTTGCCAAACTTCTTATTCTCCATTTTTGGAATGCAGTCCCTCTGATTTGTAGTCATTCAGGTCCAGTTTAAAATAAGTAAGAAAAATATTGACAATGAAATGGACTATAAAAAGAGCCAATGAGTCTATATGTCCCACTGTCATTCCAAAGATTCAGTTGCAGGTCAACACAACAGTTGGCAGGAAACGTTGCAAAAATGACCTTAAAATACAAATCAATTTATGTCTTTGAAAATGTTTTTAGAACTTGCTTAGATCAGAGGAAGAAAAAAAAAAAACAAAAAAGAAAAACGGGCAAGGTATAGCAGGAAAGATGAAAATAAAGCAATAATGACTAAATAACAGCCCCAGCAAACTCTGTAACCCTAGGTGCTCAGACGACAGCAATGTTTAAAGAACTCATATTTAAAAAGATATTCCAGATGCTGAAGACTTCTTATTTTTGATTACAGACTTTTTTTTTATATTTTTCCTCACAGACTCCTACATATATAATATTGATTATCTACCAGTTACAACACCAGCAACAAACATCTCACTCACAACAAGCCCAGACAAAACAGGAGGAATGGATTTTCTCTCCGTTAAGTTGGATATCGAAACAAGATTTGAAGCACATATAATTAAAAGTATTCTGATAGACATTTTTCCCTACATTTACTCCAAATTCATTATTCATTTTCTTTTCCTATATAAAAAATTACCAAATCTCTTTTTTTTTCTTTTTTTTTTTCCATATGAACACATCCAGGACTTTGAAAATTATTTGCATGTCTGAATTTTAGGAGTTTAAAACCACCTGAAACATGTGATGCTGAAGAACTACATATAACAAAACTAGCATGGAAATGGTTCTGTGCCATTGATGAATCCATAATCCAACCATAGACTGTAAAGGCACAAAAGCACATACGCTTTTTGCCATAACGTGTTGTGGGGCTGAGAACGGTGATCTTGTTACCTCTACGACCCAAATAGATGAAACATAGTTTATGATCAAAACTACTGCCTAGAATAGTGTTTATAATGAGATTCCACAGTGGCTTCATACTCTGACCCAGCACTGGAAACTAATGTCGTATTCCAGTCTTTGTAAAACATAAGACTTCACTCAGAAAGAACCAGCTTCACAGTATTTCAGAGGATCCATATCCAGCTAGAATAGAATCAGAAATGCCAGAGATGAACACTAAAATTTATTTATTGGAAATAATTGCTTATTTAAATGAAAATTATTCCATTAAGCACCTCAAAATGAAAACTGGTTTAACATACAACTGGTATATGATTGAGCTAGGATGCACTGGGAATTTATCTCAGGTGATATACAAGAGGTCAGATTAGATGATCTATTGAACCTTCTGGCCTTAAAGTGTATGAAAAGAGGAGAGTTTTTATTATATCCAGCCTTGTTCACTCTCTCTAACAGCAACACTATAAATTATTAAATATAATAATAATTGGTAGATTTTTCATTGCAGCTATTTTTTAAGAAAACAAATAAATAGCCCTGGAAAAAAATATATCAACTTTATATAAAACTGATACTTAATATTAGTTAATATACTGCTTGTTTAAAATATAATTAATATAGAAAAAAAAGTGGCATAATTTAAAATTTGTTTACAAATTATGCCATGTATATTTTAAAATTCAGTTTTCATTCAGTTTAAATACATTTTTGCTTTAAAGGTAAACCATATATTCTTTCACTTAGAAATTATCTGGCACTACTTCATTCTAAACTATTCAATGATTTAAACTGAAGATATGCTATAGCTAATGTATGTTCTGAAGTAATTTTACTGTGCACCAAAATTCCACAGGTA
>JAVCKT010038003.1:0-35878 GCA_032273925.1 Rhynchotus rufescens | reverse complement strand
TTTGTTTTTTTTTTTTGTTTTTAAATAGAATGTTGACCCTGAGGTCAAGCAATTTTCATCATGTTTAACCTGAGGGTGAGGACAACGGCCGCGGACTTGGGTTGGTTCCTGCTCTGCCCGGCTCCGAGGCATCAGGACCAACCTCGGCCCACTCAGGACCACCAGCTCACAGCTCCTGCCTGCAGAGCGGTGCTCACAGCAGGCCCACTCCTCCTCACATTAAAATAATGAATTAAACAACAAAACAGCAAATACAATGGGAAATCGAAATGCTGAAGGAAGCTAAGGGTGCTCCTGATCTGTGGGAGATCTGGAATCAAGGGTCTGCTCTGAATTACAGAGGGATCTAAGTCCTCTGCCCTATGAGTGCTAAACATGGGACACCAATGTCTATGGGTCATAGCAGCCTAAACTCTCTCCCCAGGCCCCTGTGCCCACGTCTCCTCCAGCCAGCTCTGTGCAGCTCTTGGCTTAGCCCGGCTTGCCAATTGCTCCCCAAGGCCCAAGCAGGCTGCCTACTGTGAGGAGCAAAGCAGCTCCAAAGAGCAGAGGAGGGTGCTCGGCTGACCTGCTGGGAGTGGGTCCTACGCAGCTCCTACATTGGTTTGGCTCTTGGGTTTTCCTTCGTACCTGTGTTTGGGAGTGATGTTCTCCGAGAGCACTTGGGCAGCCAGCTGAGCTCTCCTTCGCATGCAGCCCATTTTTCTTGCTAGACAGTAAAGGGAAATCTGCCAAAGACAGACAAACTTTACCATTTCATTCATATTATTTTTGCCTTAAGTTTGCAGTTTGTGAATGAAAACAAAAAGCCATCATCTGGCTATAGTTATACCCTGAGGAGCTTAACTGAAGCAATGGAGCTTATATTCTCACTTGCAGGTGCATGCATACTATACGAAATATATGTTGTGTTCAAAATATTTCCAGAGATGAGCTTGTATTCCTTTATTTCAATTAATTAATTTATTTTTGGCTGAATAAAGTGAAGCAGCTCTAGAGTTTCAGGAAGCTATCTGAAAACCCAGCCCTTCTCGGATCTCTGAAAGCACCTTAAGAGCAGAGGCGCTCAAAATAACGAGCTACTTTTGGAGCTTTGGTTACTTCTGAGAAATGAAGACAGACAGATGACTCATGGAAACATTATCCACCAGAATGAGAAAGAAATGAGAATACTGTCTATGGGCAGTAAGGCCAGAATTCATCTTACAGCCTCAATTATAAGCCAGCCTAACAAATACCAGGCTGAGGGCTGTTCTACAATCAAACAAGTTAATTGCTAAAGGCCTTGAACAAAAATTAGTACGGACAAATTTAGACATGCAGCAAGAAAGAGTAGGTAGGTAACTTGCATCTGAATGGAGTTAGTAGAGTTGCTAATATTTGTGTGCATGTGAATCTAACAGAATAAAACATTTTCAAGCAAAGCAAAAATGTTCCTGCACCAAGATATTCCCATGCCAAGCTTTAATGTGGCAAGTATATTTAGAGCTGAGTTAACTCTAAGACACAATTATTATTTCTAAAATCCAAGGTTCACAATATAAACTCCAATTGTTCTCTACAGAGATTAAAAGCTACATAGGAGCAAAAAACACACACAAGAGAGAGCAAGTGAGGGAGCCAGGAACAGGAAAAGTGATCTACAGTTCGTGCCTGTGAATTTCAGAAAAAGGAAGGAAGAGTCCAAGTTTCCTTTTACCTCAGTATCTCACCTGTAAGTTATCAACATAATAAATTTTGTGAAGATTAACTCAAGAACTGAGGAATGTGATGAGCTGGAATTCATCACATAGGGAAAAACTGCTTCCCACCAAAATCCCGGGATGTGCATTAGCGAGAGACCTGGCCTGTGTGTGCAGCACCAGTTAAAGTCACAGCTTGTTGTCTTGCAGAGATACACACTCATTTATTCCCATCAAAACTCTAGATCCATATTTACAACTTCACACATTCAAAAGTATTTTTTTCACCTAATTCCTTAGGGTATTATTGAAATCTTCACGGCACCAAAAGCATATGATGACCAACAATTAACAATTTAAACACACAAATTTCTCTGCATCCGAGAGATGTGATTGAAGGTTTTGAAGAGTAATGTTTTACTCTAAATCTTTCAGCCAATACAAAAATGACATCAATTTCCTGGCTTGGTAACTAGTGCTATTTATGAAACATATGTGTTTAGGAAAATAAGTCTGAAACGGAGACAGATTCTTCTTCAGTGACTGATGATCATATGAATCCCTGTACCAAATATTAAGTGGGTTATATATAGAAATGAAGCATTACAGAGTTCTTAGAGTTCCTCCCAGAAAGCAAAATATGCCTTTATCCTGCTCCCAGTATCTGCTGTCAGTAATTTACACCTCATTTTAACTGTGGACTCGTGGTTCTGATGGCTTCATATGGTCTCTAACTTCCCTCTCAAAGACCTTTAGCTCCCTCTAGAGATCTTTGGGAGCACACGGGAGATTTTAGTGAAGTGAAGGGGAAAAGAAAACTGGCAAACATTTACCCATGTAAAATACTTGCTGAGAACAGGCTGACAATGAGTGGAAAAAAAGTGTTATCCCCAGCTTCTCTTCTTTCCTCTCTCACAGCCCGCCTTTCGCTTTCAAACCTGAATCAAAGATGATAACCTAAAGCCCCTGCCAAAACCACGCCACGATGTTTAAGCCCAGGCCAAAAGTGGCTGGCAGGGCTCAGAGGCAGCCCCAAGCCTGACACGCAGCAACAGTGACTTTCGGGAGGCATCTCTGGGGCCGGCACCGCGCGGGGACACGAACGGCCACCCCACGCAACGAGCTGGGGGAATAGGTGACGTGGTCAATATTAAACATGGGCGTACGGATGAGCCTATTCAGCATAACGATAGGAAACAGCCAGGGCACAATCACGCAAGACGGGAATTCGCTCTTTTCAGGAAAAGAGAATGGAAAAAAGTAATTGTTGTATTTTAGATCTCCTTTTCCTCTTCTAATGACTCAGCTATACAAAGCTTCGAAAGAAAGGGAGGAAATAGTCATTTGGGAGAAAGGAAACAGGACACGGCGCAAACAGAATATACAGCCACTTCTCAGGCTTTACTCACTCATTTGGATTTTTTTCCTCCAATTCTGATACTTGCTTAATGCAGAGGAGTGAAAACTGTTGGCTCTCTGAAGTGCTGAACAGAAACACAAAAGACACATTGTCTGCTAATACAGCAAAACTAACCAAGCAAATATAGTTGTCCCCTCACTCCCCCACCCCTCAAAAAAAAACCCCAAAAAACAGCTTTTGCACAGTAGTATTTGAGGAAACATTGGACCCTGAAATGAGAAAACCAGAATCACAGGATTTGCTCTATTAATTTATTTCTCTGTGCAAAATTTTGATTTCCCCTTCAAGTGTCACTTGACACGATGACCGCACATTGACAGCTGCGGTGATTTAACCACGAGATGGCAACACTCATCAACAAGCGCCAGCCACAGTGCTCAGAAAGTCCTGGAAAATGAGAGTCTGAGGTCAGGGCAAGGAATCATCCTGCCCGACTGCTCTGCTTAAAAATAACTTCTATCGAACCGCTTCTGTCGCAGGAGCCTCTTGCCCCATTTGCATCATGTCTATTGTGGTCGGGTTTCCTCACACCTCTGCATCGTCACTATAATAAGGCTGATGACAGAATCCAGGACAAGATATTTTTTTGGTTTTGCTCATGTGCTTTTAAAAACACAGCAATCCTTCTCATGCTCCAGCCATTGTTCCAGTGGGCATATTACAGCAGAGATACCCAAAAGAGTTCATGCAATTCTTCTCACTTATGCCCCAAAGGACATCACCTCTTTGCTCATGTAAATGAGTAAGAGGACAAAGGAAAGGAGATGGACAGAAGACTGGACAAGCAGAGGAGAAAAATGTAGTTAGAGACACTATTATGTGGCTGCAGGAGGATGCAGAGCTACGACACCAGGTATGGAGGAAAGCAAGGTGACTTCAGCAGTGGGGGACAGGATTAACAAAGCTATGGAAGAAAAAGAATAAAATACTTCAGTCACCCCATGCTGTCCAGCTGGCTTTGTGGGGTCTGTCGTTGTCCTTACACTAAACAAGGCCCCTTTATTCAAAGACCAACTTCAATAAGTGCATGAATTCCCCTCTTTTCTGTTTGGATTAAAAATGGATATATAGATCGGGGGGCGATGGGTGGGAACCGGGAAGAGATGAACACTGGTGGTTTTTTTCTTTCAGCAAAATTACCTTTCACAGATCTCCCTACAGCCCATCCTGGCTAAAGGCACCTTGCACAGGGGAAAAAGAGGCCAGTTCTGTCGCCTTTCAGCAACTTCTCAGCACTGCCCAAAACTCAGAGCAAAGCAGTTGGTGTGAGGACAATTGAAAGGACTTGGGCATTTCACATGGCAGAAGACAACTGTGCTGGAGCCCAGCAAAGCTCTGACTGAGCTTTATGAAACGCAGGATTCACCACAGCTCCACAACATCACTGTGCAGTGACAAAGTGCCACAGGCTTCGCCTCCAGCAAGTGCTCTTCGGCTCTGTGCGTAGCATGTTTTGCAGAGCTCATCTCTCGAGCTCCAGCAAGGAGCTCCTATCTGGATGCAGCCTATTCCAGAGCCCCTTGCTGCCTCTCCCCTAGTTATAGCCTTTCCTGTGCATAGGAAAATTTCCAGCTGCTATTGATCTAAATATAAATTGAACTGAGCAGAGCTCTCCAGTGCTTCCCGAAATTACTCTTGCTTAGGCAACACTGCACATACCACACAGGCTGCCAACAACGTCCAAAAGCTTTATCAGCAGGAAAATATCCCTCACACCCCTGCAAGTTAAGTGCAGGGCAGGACTACACCAGATAACCTGGTGTAACCAAACGCTGCCTGTTGCAGGGCAGCCACACAAAGCAGGCGTTGGTCCAGCAGCGACGGGCCAACATGTTTCTCAGACACAACCGCTCAGCAGGGCCTTGGAGCAAGCGACTCTTCAGAGTGTTTTAACACAACCAGACCCACAGGAGGCCAGTGCTTAGAGGACACAAGAGGTCAGTAAAGAAGTGAGGAAGAAGCCTGCCCAGGACATGCCCCAAGAGGAAAGGCAATAGTGGCCAATAACAGTGGCAGCAGCCTCTGTGCTGAAACCCCCCTTGAAACACCAAGTTTGGGCTACAGCAGAGCACCCCGTGCTGGGACGTTATTTACCATCAGCAACCACGGACATCTTGCGGCCCTCGTCCGCCGCGGCCTCCTTCCCCACAGGGCTCGCGGGCGCCGGGGACCCGTCACTCACCTCCGAGCTCGACCAGTCGCCGCTGGCGTCAGCCTCCAGCTCAGAGCTGTGGAGACAAAGAAAAGCACGGAGAGACGTAAGGGTCAGTGACACTCAGCACATCCGCATCCGCTCCTCTCTCACCGCGAGCGGCTCCAGCCCTGGCAGCAGCGGCTGGGATGTGCACGGAGGCTCTGCCACCAGACCCTGGGCCCGCATTTCGGTTTTCTACTTTGTTACCAGGCTGCAATTTACTGCTGATGCCGCACACCTGAGCTCTGTATTCCCACAAGATTTCTGCTAACCTGATTCAGCTCCTGAAATGAAACTGCCAGTGAGAGAGACTTAGTTTGAGTTATAGCCTGGTACCCAGTCAGCGTGGACAAGCTCACCTTCCCACAGCACTGGATCAGGAGGAAGAAAGGGAAATAGAGGCACCTGCAGAGCAGTAAGCAGCCTAGAAGCAAGGCACAAGTCAGCATTCTATACTTTTCATCCTTTTTCTGCTTACAGATTTAGAAAACAAAATAGCATGCAGCAAGGAACTAGGCTGGAGAACAGGGTGATTGATAAATGAAGATCAATGACAAGAAAAAAACATTCTAAACTGAAATGCTGATGTTCCCATTTCATTCCTCTGCAAGGCACACAAGGTAACTTTCCAACCATGCTTGGCCCTGTGCACCCCTCAGCTACAGCCCTCAGCCCATTTCTGGGCACTGCAGGTCAGGAGGGACATAGATAAGCAGAGAGCCCAGAGGAAGGTCCTGTGAATGGCCTAGGAAACAGCACTCGGGAAGGAAAAGAGGGAGAAAAAAGAAAAAAAAAAAGAGGCCAGGAAAAAATTGTAGACTTTAGTCTTGGGGTGAGAAAACCAAGGGAGGATATATAAACAAATGGTACCTTTTAAAAACAAAAACCACACACATTTACATGTACAAGCTATTCTAATTTCAGAAAGGCACTCTTCTTAACAGTGGGGATAGCAAAGTACCACAACTGACCAGAGACAAGGTTTGGAGTCTCCTTCTTTAAACATAATTAAAAATACACTGAACAAAAACCCATCCAGAGCGACATATACACTGTGGTCTTGTCATTGAGCAAAAAAAAAATAGCCATTTGAGGCCAATTACAGTCTTTTCATCAATAATAATGGGGTCTCTTTCATCTCTAAAGACAGACTAGGAGAAGCATATACTTCCAGGCCTTCCAATGTGACTACGTGCCCTCTGTCATAAATAAGAATGCCACCATCTGACTCAGCTTATTTTTAATGCAAACAATAATGCTAACCTAATGTATAGATTTACTGTGGTGATTAATGGCTCTGCCTTCAAAAAGAGAAGCTTATGCAGGGAGCAGTTCTATTGGCGTGACGGGAGGAAACTCTTTCATGTCTAAATAATGCTGCCTTCTAGAAAGTAAAGATTTATTACAGCAGCTGTAAGATGCAACCCTATGGAGAGAGAGGAAGAAGTGCTCAAAGAAAGGCCTTGGCTGGGAATCCTGGCCCAGCAGAGCCACTTGTGAGAGATCACTCCGGTTGGTTCACGCTGGAGTCTGACACATTACACAAACAAGGGGTTTCTGACTCGTTAATTTTGCACCTAGGCAAGGTCTGCCTGCCTGCACCACTGCAGCCCTTGCCCAGGTCAGATACTGCCTGTAGACAGCTTAAAGCCAGCTTAAAGGATGCCAGTGCTGTACACCAGCTTGACCCCGGCCAAGGTAGCACTGCTGGAGATCTGGGGATTAGCAAAGTCCCTGTTAACAAGGAGGGAAATGCAGCTTCTCTACCTCAGCAGACGGGTTCTGCAGGGCCTCAGATTTCGCCACTTACACCTACTCCTCAGGTAGGTTTCAAACTATGCTCTTCAGGGTTTGGGGAAGTTTCAAAAACATCTCAACTTTCCTCTCTGTCCTCCCTCTCTCTGTAAGGGTGAGGAACATCCACTCCTGGAGCTTTGGTGCTCTGAGACATCAGGCCTAAAGTGCAACCTTCAGCTTCAGCCCTGCCATTTCCAGCTCCCTCAGCACCAGCACTGGACTAGTGGGAGATTAGCAGGACCTGACCCTTCTTTTTGTTCTTTTTTTAAACTGAGCACCTGATCTGATTCCAGAAAGAGTTTGGATTCATTAAATAAACAAAGTGCAAGAAACTATATATAAAATATATACACACACACTTGTACACGTACGTACATATAAAAGTGTTTGATAGTTGAGATCATTTGTGGCTTATGAGATACCACACTGAGACTGGGCAGCACGCCACACAAAAGAACCAGAAATACCATTAATATTGATTAATCTATTTCTATTTTAAAGAACAAAATGTTTATTTCCCTTGGCTGGCATGTCCTACAGCATGAGGTTTGTCCTATGATCTTGGCTTGTGAGGTGCTCATTACTCACAAGCACCTCAAGCTTGAGCTAACCCGCTGCTTTACCTAGCTGGTCACTTTTCCCATCTCTCGGAGCGCGCCCCAGGCAGGCATGGAATGTTGTCCATCACTTGCTATGGCATTTGCCCCCCTGTTTTAGCGGATGGCTGGCTCACAGAAGCCCATGCCATAGCAGGAGGTGACCTCAGTGGAGCTGGCACGAGCCATCTCGATGACAGCTGCAACATCCCCACGACTCAGCAGCCCCTGGATGCCAACCAGAGACTTCTCTGTGTCCCAGAGCTGAGCCAACAGATTAGGGGGATTTGCCAGTCTGCTGGGGAGGCACCAAGAGGCTTCAGGCACCAGTGCAAAAGGGCATCAAATGGGTACAAAATCCCTCATGGAGCTCTCTGTCCCTTCACGGCAGAGAAATTCTGCAGCAGTTTTGGCCAATCCCTTGCAGAACACCCAGGTCCATGTGATGGAGCCCAGAGGTGACAAAGTGACTGCAAGCTACTGCAAAAAATGACATTTCTGAAAGCATTACTCTCAACAAGTGACATGCAACACCATGAACAGACATTCAAAGTATTTCAAGAATTGCAGTGAGCTCCCTCGCAAATAGCTCTGTTTGCAACAGTTGGTTGCATTTTTATTTTGCTTTGGGGTTTGTCTATTTTCTTTTAGTTCTCA
The DNA here is from genome assembly GCA_032273925.1 of Rhynchotus rufescens. Classification (NCBI taxonomy): domain Eukaryota; kingdom Metazoa; phylum Chordata; class Aves; order Tinamiformes; family Tinamidae; genus Rhynchotus; species Rhynchotus rufescens. The sequence goes on along the minus strand of JAVCKT010038003.1, from coordinate 27,532 downwards.
TTCAAGAGAATTGCTCTCTTTAGCAGATAACAATCCAACCATTTTTATAGGATGAATGCACTTCTACAGAATCCTGCCCATAAGGCAGACATATTCTAATTTGTACACAGAAAGCAGACTCCTTCACTAGTCCACCAAGGCTCATCAGATTTCTAACGTCTTTGGAATGGAAAGACCACAAAATCTAGAGATGGAGCCAGGGTGCGGAGCAGCACACTGATACCCCGGCCGGAGATGGCTGCGTCACAGGCTGCACCTTTGGCCAACACAACCACTGCCCTAACCTCAACGCTGTCTTCTATTTTATTTAACAAATAGCTGAACTTGGGCTGCCCAGGGTAATGTTTTTCTGACTCAGGCCACTGTGTGGGATGTGAATGTTTGAAGATTTCCTGCAAAGTGAGTCATATGTCTGGTGGGATTTATGGCTGCAGTACAGAATAGTTGGTTTTTTGAGTATTTTTTTCTCTTCCACTTGTGAGCATATTTTATTTTGTACTTTGATATATTTTTACTTAACATTGCAGAGAAAGCTCCTTTTCTTTTTGTTTTAAACAGACCAACGTGCACGCGCGCGTACCTGCTGGCGTCGCTGGTCACCATGACCCGGATGGCGAGCAGGTTGTAGTCGGCCATCTCTTCCTCGGGGATGACCCTGACGGGGGCCCAGCCGGGGCAGGGCGCTGCGAGCCAGCCCCGCGCCCCGCGGCGCCCCGGCGCGCTCTTGGCCTTCTTGGGGGACGTGGGCTCCTCCGGCGCCTGCCCGCGCCAGCCTGCAAGAAGCAGAGGCGACAGATTATGCGGCAGTAAGGCGAGCCCAAGCCAGGGAGGCTGGGGGAAAAAAAGATGCAGCATGTGGGGCTCCGGAGGCCCTCGCAGGCCGCTCAGCACGAGGCCCTTGCTGCCTTGGGCAGCCTCGCACCTTGGGCAGCCTGAGCTCGCACGAGGTGGTGCCCTGGCTTTGCTTAGCAGGACGGCCACCACGTGCCGCTGCGAGCAGTGGTGCAGGGCCCACACAAGCTGCACGCGGGACGGCCTGTGACCTCTCCTTGGGCCCTTGCTGTGAGCACACAGATGCAGCTTGTTTGGGTGCTCAAACATCAGCTTTTCGTTGGGAGCGTAGGTTATTTTTCCATGTTCACGGCAAAATACAAGCACTGAGCTGGGAAAAGGAGAAACAGGGCAGCCGTTGTGCTCCCGACCCCTGGGCTTTGCCCTCAGGGGGAAGAGCATGGAGTGAAGCCCGAGGCCCTAGCACGTGCTAGGCTATGCAGACAGAAGTGGAACTAGGTCCCTGCCTCCCAAATTATACCCTTAACTTCCTACGGATGGGCAGCTTCATCCTGTCTGCACAGGCCAACTGCCCATGTCCCTGTGCAGCCCAGGCCATCGTGCTGCAGCAGCAGGGACAAACGCACAGGTGAACTGGAGCAGCCTTGCCTGGCTCCCCTCCCACCAGCCTTTGACTGCTGCTTCTATAGTTCACACCTGCACAAGAGGGAAAAAAAACAACAACAAATGCAGACTTGAGATATGTTTTCTCATCTGTTAATGCAAACCATCTATGAAGAATCTATTGAGCAAATTCTTCTTGGACCTGCAGCTCCTCTGTGCACTGCAGGAATCCACTCATTGCCCCAAGGGTTTTTAACAAACCTTCAGTACTTGCTTGGGTTGCACAGAGGAAAATCAAAGCCTTCAAGAACAAGTGTGATCCAAGCAGAGACACACACCAGCAGTATGTGCCCTCCTATCTGCCCAGGGAAAGAAAACTGCTGCTCTTACTCTGCCCCCTCTTCTTCCAGTTACCTTTTTTTTTGTTCTAAAGTCCTATCCATACCAAGGAAAAATGTTTTACAAATACAATTCTTGTTTTGAGCAGATTTAGTTCCCATGCTTGCCCTCATAGGCTGAATAAAATGGTTTAGCAGTGATTTTTGCAGTAGTCTTATTGATTTCCCATTTCCGAAGCAGCAAATATCTCACACTCCTCAGAGGGCCGTGCTGAGCTCGGGTTTGTCAAGCTCCATAAAACCAATATATTTTCATGGCTGGAGAAGTCTGGGCACTTTGTTGCTGGTGAGAGATTATTTTTAATTCTTCTACAGACAAGAAGCCAAACAGGAAAAAGGAGAGGCTCATGGCTTCTAAAGAACAAGATGCTCCCTGATGCAAATATGCACTGAGGGCCCCTCTGCCCCAGCGAGCTCAGACTGCAGGGAGGTTTTCACCATCCCCATCCCTGCCACGGACAACAAAATGAGGGGGAAATCACACAGGAACAACACCCTGGTCCCCAGGGCTGGCACAGATCTGCTCCCATCACTCTCCAGATACAGAGCAAAACACAGTGTACGATAAACCAACTCGACAACATGCAAGTCCTTCACAGTACAAGGTAACTTGCTCTACTGTATTTATGGGAAAATCAGAGCAAACAAAACCAAGCAAAAAAGTGTGTGAACTGTGTGTAAGCTCCGTACACGTGACTGCAGCAGGCAAAACCCAAGCTTACTACCAGAGGCCAAGGGGAGATTTGTGCTTCAGCACCACCGCCTGTTCAGCAAATTGTCTGCTAAATAGTCAGTTTTGCCATTAGCTTTTACACTCCATATGGATTTTCATCCCCTGACCCCAATATTAATGGATTTTTCCCACACTCAGCGACAGGAAAGAGGAGAAAATACTTTTATGACTAACAGAGATGCAGCTGTAAAGCATAAAAAGCCACAGAGGAGCAGACAAAATACCTAATGTGATTGCCAGGGCTGGTTCTGAATATGAACAGATTCCACGTTTTTGCAACAGTCTTGGCACATGCAGCTTTTTAAATCATTGCAGACAAAAGAGGCATAGGGCTGGGGGAAGCGCTCAGGATGCCCTCTGGGCCCTGCATGCTAGGCCTCAGGCACGTCAGCTTTAGGGAGAGACTTGCATTTATAGGACCTACCATTTTTAATAAATAAATAAAAATCTTGGGCACCGTTGTTCTTAGAACAGTAATTAAAAGGAGAGAGATGAAAGTGAACTCAAACATATAAAAAATAAAAATAAATTGAAAGTCTCAGTTTTGCAAAATAAAGCAAGAAGGGCTGCCTGAACTGAACTCTCCTGAATGAGCCCAGAGGCCAAGAACCTGTACAGAGGTGAAGCACACGCGTATGCTTACCAGGAGCCATAAGGAGCCCTTTTTCACATCTCGAGCTGGAAAGAGCTTTAAGGGTCTTGGCTCTCAACACATCCTGTAGGACGGACACCACAGCAATGCCCAGGGACAGGCTCCTGGCAAGACACGAGCACAGCAGTGCTGAGGATCATGACATTGACTGTCCAGGCATCTTGCTCCCATGCAGAATCTCTGCTCTGACGTAAGCCCTCAGATACCTTGTGGCCAGTGTTCAAGTGCTCTCACAGAGCCGGGCCTGGCTGCACCGCCTATCGCTGTCCTCACTCCTTTGCTAGAAGACAGGAAAATGACCTTGTTACTCAAATGGGAAGGGGCATGTGGATAGATGCAGGCGTCCGTCCGGGATGACGCGGGCGGGCTGTGATGTTGCAGGGAGCTCCGCACCCAGCTGGTGCTCCCGCTCCCGGGTCAGGCTTCCTCTCCAGGACATGGAGATTTGCTATGAGAAACTGACGGACCAACTCAAAGGAACTGAACTTCACAAGATAAACACACACAATGTGAAAGCTGGAGAGGCATCCGGTTTCTGCAAGGGAGAAGGGCACAGCCCCCTTCTTCCTGCCAGAACTGGTGCGGTGCCGCTGACCCACACAGGACGGCACCAGATGCTATCGGGAGAAGCGAGTGGTCAGGAAGCAGTCACTCAAAAATAGCCTTCGCTCACAACCTCAGTGACTTCCAACACACGCTCCCTCCCGGAGTCCCGGTGTCTTACGTTTCAGCAAGCTGCGAGCTCACACTCTGCACAGCCCCAGCCTGGACTGGGCTCCTCACTAATCCCTTGCCAAAACGTTTAAATAATTCACCCACGAGGATACGGACACACTGCGCAGTGGAAAGGCGTTAATCTTCTGGTAGCAGTCAGCAAACCAAATCTGCTGTGAGAGCAGGACTCGGCAGACAGGCAGCACGTGCCGGGGGTATCCAGCCACACGCTGCAGCCAGTTACAGTGAAAATACCCTAACGATTGACTCGACTTAGCGTATTTTAGGTGGCCACTTCCTAAATCAGTCAGCACAAGTGGGCCAAGGAGCTGACAGGCTAATTCCCAAATCCTCCTGTGTCCTTTGATCGCGGAGTCAATCCTCTAGGCTGTACTTGGAAAGGAGCAGCAGGCGTGCTAGAACCTGCATAACTGGGTATTTATTTTTCTTTATGGACTACATTTATACAACAGGAACTTACTGTCCAAAAATTTGGTGAGAAGATTAAGAGAACTTAAGTTTTCCATTCCTTAAATTACTGTTAATCTAGCTGTCTTAGTAGCTGGAAGGAACTGAACATGCCTGAAAACAGTACATGATCTATGACCCTGCACGGGGACTGTCCTTGGAGAAACACGCCGGCTGCGGAAACCTTATTGCACTGGGTACCGGTGCCTGCAGCTGCCAGGGGCAAAGCTGCTTCTTCCCACTTCAGATACGCTCAAGAGATTTGGGTTCTGCAGTTCCACAGTTACACATTTCCCTGAACAAAAGTAAGTTACTTTAGTGGAATTTTCCAAAGGAGCTTGACAGCCAAATCTTATGAAATTCAGGAAACTCCTAATTTTAATCCTGTGCTGTGTTCACAGCAGCACCACTAACATTCGCTCTTTCTATGGGGGCCAGAAGAAACGGCCCCTCACAGCTTTAGGAAGCAGCCCATAACATCGAGTTGCAGCTGGAAAACAAAACACAGTGAGCCCAAGTCCTCTACCATAGAAGAGATTTCACAGAGCAATTTACCATGCAGATCAATGCTCAAAATATTGCTATATCCACTTCAGAAGTAATAATTCTGAAATGCAAAACAGTTGTTTTGGGGCTTTGTGTCCTAGAAGGAGTGTTGCTTTTCATGCACAAGCTCTATGGGCTTTCTTCAACACCAAATGTCTCTCTTTAGTTTAAGCCTTCCTCATCAGAGTCCTCGACTGACTCACATCAAGAGTAAATAACATGGCTTTATTTTCTTTTAAAGTGGTAGAGTTTAGCTGCTCTCAAGTTAATTAAACAGAAAGTAGTACAGCCAGTGATTTAAACAGAACAATTCTGTATTCATCCAACCCTCCCACTCAAACATGATGAAAAGTTTGTATAAACAATTTCTCCTTTGTCTGCATCTACAACTACTACAGCATCATCGCTCAGGGAGAGACACAACTGTTCTCCTCACAGTCGAGGGTTTTAGCAGAAACTGGCTGCAGTGGGGAAGCATTCCTGAAGCCTGACCTGCAGCGCTCGGAGCTGGAGCTTGCCCGTGGGTCAGGGGTGCTCCAAACCCCTCAGCACACAACCCTGGCCACAGCTGCCCACGCAGACCCCTTCACGGAGCCAAATCTCTTCCTAGAAGAAAGCGCTTCTATTCCCCAGTAAGCGCGATCCCGAGTTCTCCCCATTACCGGCTGCGTGGGCAGCAGTTCGCCCACTGCTCAGCAGAACTGATCAGCAGCCTCTGATCGGGAAGGCACCGACTCCTTTCGGAGGTGCCTGGGCACACAAGCCCAGCAACTTTCCCGCAGGAGCTTTCCCGCAGAGCTCTTCCTTTACTTCTCTGGAGGCACCATCTCTGGCTAAGCCCTACAGAAAGCTCTCTCTTGCAAGGTAGCTTTCCACAAGCAGAAAGCAGGCAAATGAGGCCCTACTCAATGAAAGATTATTGAAACTACGCTTCTGTCAATGACAGGCTTAGAAAGATTTAAAAGCTTACAGAATAATACCTTGCCGTGTCTCAGCTATGACCTAAAACCAGTTTTTGCCTTTTTATTATTTTTAACAGCATGCTTGGTGCTCTGGCTATGATCTGTAAGGCCTTGCAAGTTGCAAGAGCCCCTGCAGCTCTCCTGCTCCAGCTTGGCTTTCGGAAAGGTGACGTTTAAGAGCTGTTTACTACCTCCCATGACTAATTAATTGCTAAGCAGAGCCTGACAGCAAGCAAGCGCTCTGCACCCATGAAAGCCATACAAACACCCCACAACGTCCCTGCCCCTCTGCACAGAGGCTTTGCAGGCACCGCAGCCCTGCTCAGCCAGGGGAAGGTGCTGAGCTGCACCAGGTGTCTCACGGACAGCGCGCGAGCCAGCCCCGGAGAGTCACCTCCGGAGAAAGCCCAAGCAAGAGCCGGGGCTCTGCCCGTTCAGGCCGTGCTCACGCTGCAGCAAACCTCGCTGGTGAGCGGCTCACCACGGCTGGCGCAGCCACGGTGCCACTGGGCCACCCGTGCCGCTGGGATGAGGAGGGCTGGGGCGCTGAGGGTAATTTCCTGCTCCTCTGGATGGATTGGGAGAGCCGGGCACCTGCAGCAGCTCTGCCAACACTGGGCAAAACTGGTCTGCGACAGCTGCCCACGTTTGGGCCCAGAGAGTCCCCAGGCGGGCCAGCACCAGCCGCAGCCACCACTTCGACCCAACCCTGCCCTGCAACAAGCAGCCCAAAGGTTCACACAGGTCCCCTGCCTCCTTGCCACCCAACTTCAAGCCATAAGGAGGGAATTTATGTTGAAGCAAAGTACCAGCAGGCCTCGTGCAGCCCTCACGCGCGGCCGGGTGCTGGGGAGGAGGAAGCAATGGCCCAGGCCCCCGCAGGACTCCGGGACTTGCTGCAGCGGCTCCCCTGGCCAGTTGCTTCACCCTTCACCGCCCATTCCAGCACACGGAGCGGGAGCTGCCCCGACCCGCGGCCGGCACGGCACTGACGGGGAAGGGCTCCCAAGCCCTCGGATGAAGGCGCCGCGGCAGCTTGTGAAGCCGGCCACAAAGGAGAAGGAGGGAATGTGAAGCTGGCAAAGCAGTGCAGGGCTCAAAGCGCCCGGCTTCGGGCTGCACCCAGGGTGATGCACGTGGGCGCGTGCCTGCAAATCAGCACCCATTAATACAGCGAGGAAGGCAAAAGCAGCTCGGGGAAAAGGCATCAGCTACAAGGAGATTATATATTTACAGAAGATGGCTTCTCAGAGGAAAGCTATGACAGTACATTATTTCTATAATTTTAGAACTAATGTATTTTATCAGAGCAATCTGTGTTAGTCTGGTATATTAATGTACATAATAATTGCAAATTCAGAGTGCAGCTGTGATGGCTTAAGTCCCTGGAGTGATCAGCAGTTTAGTGTCTGTCAAAATAATATTTTTTTTGCACACAGAGCCAAAGCAACAAAACTTTAAAACAAAAACATGAATTAATAGCAGCAGAACAAATGCTGAAGCAGCAAATTTGAGAGCACTTCGCTACAGTAACATGCAAATTTCTTTGTAATTTCACATAGCAAAGGAATATATCAGAAATCCCAGCTATTGGAAATGGGTTTGGAGCCCACCACCTGAGGAGATGAGATCAAAGCCGCCGTTCTTTTTATGTTAGTACAGTTCACGAAGAAAAGGCTTGAGGGAATATTTACACGACTAATATGTATACTTGGACCAAGCATTAATGTATAATATCTTCTGATCTGCAACATCATAATCTTGCATACAAAAAATCAAGTTATCTGCAAACATGTCATGCTTTTTGAACACATAAATATTAATACAGAAATTGGGTGAGTTTCAGAACTAGCTGTTTTGATTGGAATGTGAGGAATGAGCAAGCCAGAAGTGAATTAAAGCCAATTAGAGTAACTAATTGCTGAAATGTTGTGGGAAAACACAGACCATAGCCTTTGCTTGAGGTTGGAAAACACAGAATCAACATTCACTGGTATTTTCTTGCTGTAGCCATCTTAAAACAAAGGAACAAAAATTACTCTTCTTGGTAGACTTAATAGACAGCTGATATTGGATTTCAAGTGATTTCAAGAAGTCTAGTCTGCATGCTTTTCTCAAATCAAATATGCCTAAAAATGGCAAATTCTTTTTCCATTATAAAACATTAGCATATTATAATGAAGGAAGGTTACCTTTAAATATTCCTGGCATGCTTGATTTTCCTTAAGAGATATCAAGGTAGGTAATTAAAAAAAAAAAGCACACAGAACAAATGGCCAAAGTGGGAGTGGACAAAGTGGAACCAGGGGAAACCAGTACAGACAGGAGGAAAGAGAGAGCAACTCCAGGGCCTACCAGACAGAACAGATAGCAGCTAGAGCCCTCTCTGCTAGAGCTACAAGGGCACCTATCCCAGCAAGCAAGCTCTGAATTTTTAAAAAGAAAAACAGCTTTTTTTTTTTCTTCTCTCCTTTTCTCCTCTCTCTGCAGTAGAAAGACAGCAGGCCAACTCTAGCTTGGTTTCCAGTCAAGCTTTCAAGCAAGCCCTGCTGCCTGTCCTAACGCTACGGAGGGAGGGTAACTAACCTGTTTTCACTCAGCGTAGGCATTTCTGTCTGGGTGCGGTGCTGGAGATCATTCCCGAGGGACACAGGAGTCCCAGTTCACACTGGTTAAATTCTCAGAGATCTCAACCTGCTGTCCTCTTCTAGCAGCAGTACTAGGAACAAGGGATCTGCCTGCACAGTATCCCAGCTTGTCTACTAGAGTTTCAGGGTAAAGGTTATTTACTACCAAGCACCTTTCCCTCTTCCAACTGGATCTGATAGTGCTTGGATTTTTTGGACCTTATGCACCACCACAAGAGATCTAGAATAATCTAAAATTAATTCCAGTTAAGCTATTCTGTTGATATTGTAGCAGGACTAAGTGGAAGTTTAGGAGGCAGCATGAACATTTGATGCATCTCCCTACTTGAATGCCAAACAAATCATCACCTTGTGCGGACACAAATACCTCTTCTGATGTTTGCATGCCATGGCCTGTCTAAAACAGTCAAGTAAAGAGAGCAAAAATCAGCATGCTCTAAAGCTCTAAGTAGGGCAGAGAATAAATTTAGTTTTATCCACATGGCTTTGTCCACCATAATATAGGACCTGCCAAGTAGCATTTTAAATGTTATTCGCTGCTCTGTTTTCATTATGCAAGTCATCTCCTCCTGGCGTGGCAAGCTTGGTACAAGGGATGGTGGCTTATTTTTGGCAGGAAGGATTGAAAAGTTCATAGAGATTAAAATTTGTTGTTCTTTAGCAACTTTGTCTCTAAAAACACTTGAAAAGAAATAATTTCTATCATTCAAGCAACTCTAGGGAGGCTCAGTTTGAATTAACTAAAAGAACAACAACAGCACTTCAAAATATTTCCACTATTTAATGGGGTCTATTCTGACAAGGATGTGGTTTTTTAGCATGAATCACAAAGGAAGATGTTATAGCTCAAGAACTACAGAGTGAGAAAAAGATAAAGAAGAGGAAGCATTAGGAAAACTGCTTTGGAGAACCTGCTATTTAAAAAGAACCACAACACCAGCTTTAAAAACAATAATGAAAACAAAACAAAAACATGACAGAGCACAGGAAAGCAAAACAAGCAAATAGCAACCACCATCATCTGATAACAAGTCAACATTATCCAGGCATCCAAGGATATCTGGAGCTTGCAGACAGCACTCCGGAGGCAGCAGCAGTGAGAAAGGTTTGCCCACAAACATCACCTGCTTTTTCTGACCATAGTGCAAAACCTCAAATATATTTAACATTGTATGACTATTATGACATTTGTTAGTATGTAAAATAAAAACAAAAGGAAAGGTAACAGAAGTTAAAGAGGTCAAGTACCCCTTGAGTATGCAGTGCAAGCAACCGCTGAGCTCGTCAACACCAACTTATTTCTCCCAGGAAGAATAAATCCCAGCACCAGACACCTCCTGATCCCAGTCGGATGAGATAACTCAGGCAGGATCCAAGGGGCAAGGGCCCAAAAGCCTTTTCCAAACACACGAGAGGAACACCGCAGGGAAGCTCACCGGGCCTCTGGGTTAGCCCCAAAGATACCATGACAGCATCCACCAGGAGAGGAATTTGTGAAATGAGTGCAAAGTGACTGCTATCAAGTTTCTGTCTTCAGGATATATATTTTAAAAGGAAGAGATGAAACAAGGAGACTTATAAAGAACTACATTTATTTTTGTTTACAGCAAATACCATAAATAAAGCTAAAACAATTTTCACGGTGTGCAAAATACATAATTTCCATGTGAAAATTTAAATACAGAATTAAAAACTATTTAGAAGTATTCAATTAAGAGTATAAAGTAGGATGAAAACAGAAGTTTTAGGAGGAGGAGGATAGAATCCTCTCCGGCGAGGAAGAGCAAGGAAGACTCTGCAACAGAGGAAGAAAAAACAAAACAAAACACAGCAATGGAAAGGGATTGAAATGGCAGACCTTTACGTCACAGCCTTCATCTCAAAGCATGCTGAGCATTGTATCAAACCCCCCAGCCCCAAAACAGAGAAAGTCATGTCCTAGTCACTCAATGTGGGGAGCAAGGCTTGCTTAAAGGTTCCTGCCCATGGGCACGGATGGCAAGGAGACTTAAAAAGCCATTTCACCCACTCAAATAAATACTCTTGCTTTGGCCACACAGACATGCAGGCCAGCAAAAGGGCTCACTCAGGTGTGTGCAGCAGGCAGAGCAGCAGCAGACACTGGTCACCTCCAAGGAATTGAGGCTCAGGGCCGTTCCCAAAGGCCTTCCCTCCGGAAGGGACCCTCCGCAGGGACAGTCATGCCATGACCATCGCTGCCCAAACCACCTGATGTTCAGCAGTCAGACTGAGCCCTTCATTCTTGTTTGGGTTCATTTCCCCTTTTAGATTGTCAGCATGTGGTTACACGTCACTGGAATATATATATATATATATATATATATATAAAAAAACCATAGATAAAATAATCTCTCAAATCTTTCATGGAGAGTATTGGCAATGTCTCATGCAGCAAGACAAAATCGTTAATCAAAGTGCCAAATGGGGCCTAGTTAGAGCCAATATTAGTTAACAAAACACTTCAAAAACCCAAACACTCTGGTTATATAAACTTGGCATTTTGATATTAAGGAACTAAAAATAGCATGCACATCTATTTCTGTTAAGCCTAATACATGACTTGGGGTGGAAGACTGGTATTTGCATTGCCCTGGCTGCTTTTTTGAGAAGTACAGCTTTGCATCATGCTTTTTCATTACAAGAGCCAGGAGTGCTCAGGAAGCACCACGCTCCTCCAACACTGCTGAGCTCATCTGCTATTTGAGCTCAGCAGAAGTTGGTGCTCACGCCAACCAGGAGATCCAGCCGGAGCTTGCCCCGACCCTATCGCAAATCCTTCCTTCAAAACTTGAAAGGAAATAAGGCATTTCTGGTGAGAATCAATACCCTAAGTTACCTTAAAGGCACGAGGAAGCATATGCACAGACACAGAAGAGAGGAAACTCACGTCTACAGAGAGGTAAGATGACAGCTTTGCTAAGTCCTTAGCTCAGCGCATCACAGGTTAAGCGAACATGCTCAAGTCTCCTCCATTAATATACCAGACACACAGTTTGCTCCAAAACAGTCTTAAAAACCTGCAATTAAACGCTGTCAAACAAGTGTTAGTCATAAGAGTGGGGCAGTGGCAAGCAGAGGAGTCACCTGAGCGGAGAAGGTGTCAGCCAGTGAGCGGGCGCAGCGCCGGGACGGCCACAGGGACTAAGGGCAACGCGGGAGGGCGACACAGGAGAGGGCAGAAGAGAAAGACAGAACTTAGCTTGGATAATAGAAAGAAGAATTGGCCAAAATGAAACCACCCTTGCCAGTAAATCACAGACAAATAGGTATTCCACTTATGAACAGAGCTGTAAGATGATGAGATTTAAACACAAAAATAGAAATCTACCAGTTACATTGATATCAGTGAACACCTTTCCAAGCAAAAGCACTTGTAAAACCCCAGGAGAATAAGTAGCACAATTAAGCTTTGGAAAATGTTTTAGCTGTGCAAGTGTTTTTCCTGAATGCTGTTGTGGAAGTGTTTCTTCTCTTACATAAATCTATATAAAGCCAATACCACCTTTAGTTTTTACTTTCTATTAGTAACATTCATTTGCTTTGAGTTCACAGATGAAAACAGATTTCCAAGTTTCTTGCTACTTCACCACTTTCTGTTAGTCTGCCTTTTTGCTCACTCTATTGAAACCCAGATAACTCCTGATATTGAACAACAGGAGTGAATGTTCTGCAAGACTGTGCTGCTGACAAACTGCAAAGTTGGGACTGTAAACCTTCAGACTTCACCACTTAAATTTGACATGTTGCAAGACTAACATGGTAAATTACAATGCAGATTCTTTCCTTTTCAGAGTGAAACAATTACTGTTATTAGCAAATAAAAAGTACACAGTGTTCCAAAGTACAGTTTTAAAACTTGCTCTAAAAACAGATATACTCCTTTGCATATATACAGATGCTTACCATGTTACTTATGGCCATTGTGCCCTGTCAAAATACTTAGCAAAGTTTTGCTAACTACACATTTGAGCATTAACAGCAATTTATCCCAAATAAATGTTATATTATACCCAATTTTCTTAAATCATTTGCTCAAGTTCTGTAAATATACTTAGCAATGTACTTAACATTTCCCCCGCCAAAAAAATGCAACCACTCTAAATATGAAAAACTTCATCTTCATAACTTAAATAATTGAAGTCAAATTATGTGGAGGAAAAATTCTATTTCTGTAATTTCTTTTAAACAGAAAGCATATCTTTTTAATACCTAACAAATAAGGCCACTTCAAACGGCCTTTCCCCATGCTACGTTGCAGTCAAACCCCCGCACTCGCTGCGGCAGCGCGGTCATTTAAGATCGCCAGTAGGTAATTCTCAACTGTGGTAATAACTGAATGCAACATTATTTCCTGCCACTTCATGGTCTTCATGCTAGAAATAAGTGCCACAGAAGCTTTCCTTCTCAGGGTATACATATATCTATGTATTCACCTTTTCTGTGGCTAACTTCTGTATGTAAACACGTAGGTGCTCTGGAGTCAGGGAGCACGTGGCTCGCTGGCTACCTAGGCTGACAGAAAGCAGTCTCACCTGGGGAGGGTGCTGGTGCCTCCTGGCCATTTAACAGCCCTCTGCCTGCCTCTAAGCTAGACCCTGAGGAGAGACACCCACAAGAAAACTACTTAGCAGCTGCTCAAGATAATTCAAGTTAATCTTTCTGCTTTGCATATTGAAATGAACGAAAGACCCAACTAAGTAACCTCATTAGAATATATTTGTACGTTTTTCGCCGTTTGTTCTACATATATATATATTTTAATTCTTGATGCAGAAGAATCAGTGCCCACACAGTGGCACACACAGCAGTGATTTTAGTTAGATAAGAAATTGAATAGTGCTCCCTAACTTGATCCTCCTTTCAGCAACCACCTTAGTGAGGAAGCTTTGACTTGAGGAATAAGTGATACCTAGTTACACTACCAGTTTGACTTAAAATTTCAATCAAGCCTTCACTCCACTTTGCTCTTTAGATTTATTTTTAAACTTCATATAAATTAGTAGTACAAATTATACCCACTGTTGACAAAGGGCATTACATGTAGGAAATTTTCAAGGCATGACTAGGAGCAATATCAAATAAAGCTTTTTTCTTTCCTTTTTAACATATTCATGCAAGATATATACCTCATAACCCAGAGCAAAGATGAAAGCAAGAGAATAAAGGAATGCACCATATTCAGGTTTCAAAACCCAGTCATTAGTCATAAGTATATTTCCTAGATGTCTGAAAGAACACACATTCTTTCTGGTCTTACATAAAAAAGAAAAAAGGGAGGGGTTAAAATGTAAGCCCGTCAAAATAGCCTGGTCATAATTGGGACAAGAAAAAAATGAAAAAATATAAAACATCCTTCATCAGTCTCCAAGTTCTGGAAATGTGTCTGGACACTGCCCTTCATGTGCTTTAACATACAGTACATTGAAAACTTTTTTATATTGAAAACTTTGACAGCATCTAGTTTATATCAAAAAGAATCCTTTGTTCTTTTAAGTTACACAATCAATTGCAAAAAAAAAAAAAAAAACCAAATCAAAACAAAAAAACACTCTCTTAAGAAAAAGGTTGTCAATTTTGAAAATCTGAAAGGCACCACCAAGCAAGGCACACAGAAGGACTCAAATTCTAAAGATCTTTTTCACCCACTCAAGCACATGTTCAAGTGACAGCTCTGCCTCCCGGTACATATGAGCAAGTACCTCTAGGAGAGCGCAGAGGAACGGCACACCGAGGCTCAAGAGTTCGTACAAATAAGTATAGTTATACGCATTGTCCCTGAAATGGAGGTGGGTAGCGTGCAGAAAACCATGCATCCAGTTAGAGAGGCGTCTGGGAATGTCAAGCAGATCCCGTGTCACCCGCAGGGGCCAAGCGAGCGCGCCCCTAAAGAAGGAAGGCAGGATACCTGGGGACCTGTCCTCCGGACTGCTAGCGGGAGCTAACGCGCTGCCCGGCGCCGCCTCGCTGCCTCTGCGGGCCTCCTTCCACGATTCTGTTGTCTCCTTAGAGAAAACACAAAAATAAATGAATAAATCTGCTTGGAGAGGAGAGGTGGAACAGGGAAATTGCTTTTTCTTTTGCTGTTTTCAAGTTACACATGACCCAGCTCCAGTATGGAGAGTACAGTTCCAGAGCACAATTCTCTACGGATACCATTCTTGTGATAGAATGTACATTACAAAATGCTGAAATTGCTGTTTGTTCTTAAATCAGACACCCAGATATTAGACTATAACACTCTTTTGCTGCCTAAATATTTCTGTATACATGCTGCAGACAGATGAATAATATAGATTGTTTTTTTATTTTACTACATCACAAAAGGGAATTAAAGCAAGTTGGAGGAAAAAAATAATGACAGCACCTGATTGGGACAGGGAATGTTCAAGAAAACTTAGAAGTCTACTTTCTGTAACAGCTTAAAACAAAATAAACAAAAAAATACCCAATCAGGTTAATTTTCATTTCTGACTGATGTCAAATTCCACTTTACTTTCCAGGTAAAAAGCTCATATCATTGAAAACCAGATTATAAACATAACAAATTCCAGAAGTCAATAAGGTTCTTTTTAGTATTACTTTTGCTACTTTTGCTTATTTTGTAGAAAACCACACACACAGAAGCACTGCACCATGACCCACATGAAGCTTGCTCTGCATTTACTGCATCAGATGTATAACCAATACTTACCTTTCCCTGGACCTGTAATGTAGCTCTTCTCTTTCTGTGTTTATTACTGATTTTGCAGTGCGTAAAGTGAGGTTTACAGTAAAATTTGCCTATAAGAAAAAAGTCAATAAGACAATAATGTTTGAAATAATGAATATCAGAAAAACAAGACTCTAGAAATACCAAGTAAAAAAGCAAACTAGGATTTAAATCTGAAATGAAAAAATGTCATTAATCAGTGTTTAACTCAAAGTAGGCTTTTTTTTTGGTATTGCAGAAGAGCCATATTTGGCCTTGTATCTTTGATTCTTTCATAAAAAGTCTGTTAACAAGTCAGATCTGTCCAAAGCATTTGGAAATTGAAGAGAACTTTGGAACAATTTAACAGTTAACCCAAACCTCCCCCTCCCCACAACACAGCCTCTAAGTGGAATGAAGATACCACAATTTGAACTCCAATTTCTACAGCAATTGTACCAAAATTCTACATCTGTTTAGAAAACACCATGGTCTTCAACTTCTGAGCCACACTATCTCAAACAACCCATACTCTCCCTGTTTGTCTGTATCTGCCACTGTCCCAGCTCATTCTTAAAACTGACCATTGAAAAAAGTGACTTATAGTTGAGAATAAATTCACTAATATTGGTAGTGAAAAAAATCACCTTCCTCCTCTATCCCCTCCAAACTGTGATCAGTCACACTATATTTTGGCCGCTCAATTCATTTTCCACCACTGATTTCTTCCTTTAAAGTTCGGGTTAATCATAACTGGGCTCTTCTGAAAGACTTGCACTTTTCACCACTTTCATTAAAAGCATCTTTATTCAAGGCTTTGAAATACCCTCAAAGAGTTCCCACGTTACCTTCTTCAACATCAAAGGCGTAAATTCCTAGGCGGAGTGTTGTGGAGCATATTTCACACTTAAAGCACTCCCTGTGAAAGAAGTGGCCTTCTGCACTCAGTCGCTCCATAACGTAGACCCGTTTCTTGCAGAAATAGCATATGTCACTCCCCCCTATAGACTGAGGAAATTCTTTTCGCTGAGACCCCTGTTAAAAGATAAAAATAGAGATGCACGTGAAACTATTGCCCGACACACAGATATAAATTAAGCAAGCAGCTGCTTTGGCTGCTTGCCAGGCACCCCCCCACTTCACACAAGTCAAGCAGCAACCAGCTCTTCAGCGCTCAACTGCTGCAATCCTGTAGGTTTACACAGAAATTCATAACTCGGATGCTCTGAGGGTTTTAAGGTGCAGGTTTTCACCTGTGGTTCATGGACACTCTATGATCATGCAGGTATGTGAGTAGCATCTGCCCAAAACACCCTTTGTCACCACACACTTGGCTGCTCCAGTGCCCCCCACACAGTGGGTGTTGGACCAGTGTTTCCCCAAGAGAACACGGGCAGATCTTGCCAGCCCTGGGCAAGAGAGATGTGTGGAGCTAAACACACACACTCAAACCAGCTCAGTCCACCAGCACCCCTGAGGAAATCCATCCTTGTGCTTTAAGGGACAGGAATTAAACCTGGCAGTGGGAGATGAGCCTGGGGCCTGAGGCACCGCTTACCACGCGCTGTCTGTGCACTTCCCTTCTCAGCCACACTCCTGATAGGACAACCTAAACCTTGCTTGGGGTGGTTTTAAAAAGCAGTTTTGCTCCTATCATCAGTATTCAGCATATTTTTAAGAACACAGCTTTCGAAATACTGCATAATAGTTATTATTGCTAATAATACATATTAACAATACAAAGTTATTTTGTAGAACAAAAGAAGAATATTCTTCAACCTGGCCTACCAATTAACACCCTTTATTTCCCATGAAGCTTGCGCTCCATGGACACCCACCCAAGAAGCACAGAAAAATAAGGTATAACTGGGTTAGATACTGCTGGAGTTCCCTTTTCCAGTTAGAGGCAGGCCTGAGGACATCACCTGGCGTCACCGCATCCCCCCTGCTCAGAGGTCACTACAGACACACGTCCATTTGCTACCGCTGCTGCCAGCCGGTGTTATCTGCACGGGTGCTCCCAAACCTTGCCCTCCTCTGTGCCACAACCAACACACAGACTTCCAATAGGCCAGCAAGCAAAGGCCATGGAACAACTCGTTAAACGTGAGTTATGGCTGTCGCTGTAACACTTTTGTGCTTCAAAGTGAGGATACCAGTCCAAGGCTGCCCGAAGGGCACCCATCCTGCCGCGACGTTCTCGCCTCAGAACAAACCGGGTGAGTGTTTCCACACAAGCCACCATGCAAGTGCACAAGCACCAGGAAGATCTGGTATTAGTGGAACGAGTCAGATAGACAGTAAAGCTGAAGCAACTGGAGGTTAGTGCTGGCTGCCCAGCAAGGCTCCTCAGCACAGCACAGCCCCTCGCTCGGCTTCCCAGTACCTGGCAGCTCTGAGCAGAAGATGAAGGAGAGTGGGAAATGGAGCAAGAACGCGGCGCTCCGTCCAACGACTGGTTCTGAATTCAACATAGAATATTGCCAGAGTTCAAAGTCAAGCACAGTGATTCATTTGAATGTCAAAATAAATGCATAAACAGGTACTAAATAAAACTTTCTCTAGAAGTCTCTCTGATTAATAACTATCTTCTTTTATTTAGTACACCAGTAATTACATTTAATAAAAACATCCCAAAGCTAACTCACACAAACAAGTAATAGAAAAGTATATAAATAGAAGACATGGTGAGCAATGTTTCCAACATATCCACACATCAGCATGTTTTGACAATTTGCACCTGATCTTTTAATAAGAGTTGGCCTAACACCTTTCATCGTGCTTAGAATGTTCCACAGCCCAGGCCTTGAGCTGGGATGACAGCTGGCAAACAGTGCTCTTAAGTCAAATTATTGTTTCTTTGAGGATTTAGCCTTACCAGTTCAAGGGGGGGAAGCTTGGGCCTGTGATCATTCATATACAGATTGACAAGAACTTCAGCCACAGCTCCAATTGCACGTGAAACCTTCCCTACAGTCGTCTAACCAGAAATGGGAGAAGATGAAGAATTGAAGCAAGAGCTTGAGTTATTTTTGAAAAAGAACTGAAAGAGAAAGGAGCAACAACAACAAAAGAAGGAAAACATGCAAAAGAATTCAGCAGTGCTAAAGGCAGGCTATGAGAAAGAGCCAAGTGCAGCATAAGCAAGTTCATGCATGATCAGCATGGCCCAGTTGGTGGCCACGTAAGACAAGGCCTCCTCACACGTGGACACTTCTTCCTGAGGACGATGGGGAAACAGCAGTTGGGAGCAAAGGCAGCTCGAACAGCAAAAGGCCTCAGGAGGTGCCCACAGAAGGCACCAAACAGCTCAGCAGGTGACAACTTCACTGACAGCACATGAAGCAGCTCGTATGACATAGGTAACCTGCTTGCAAGGGCTATCAGAGCGGGATCATTGCAACAGATTAAAAATATACATTTTTTTCCACTGAATTTTTAAGTCTGGTGTTATATTTCAGAAAATGGGAGGAAAAAGGCAAAACATCACATCAAAGTGTAACCATAGCATTTCATGGCACATTCTAGGAAAATGCGCTAAAAGTCCCATAAGGACTTGTTTTGTTAATGCTCATGCAGGAGTGACTATTCCCTTGCCAGTGACTCGCCTCAAGAGCAGGGAACACCTGAGAAACTGCTCGAGAAGGGAACACGCTTCCATTATCCACTTGATCACACTGCCAGTGCCAGACTATTTCTAACTGAATTAATCAGAGGGGCCTGCAAGGAGTTTGCAGCTCCTTGGCTGTGGCTCCAAACCCATCTGGGCCAGGGCACTGGCCACCTCCACCAGCCCTCGTCACAACAAAAGCCTCCCGAGCACTGGAAAGCAAGAGAAGGTGCATGGGGATGTGTACATGGATGTGCATTGCAGAGGGAGCACTGTTTTATGCACTAGGATGGTCACCAGAGCATTGTCATCATCTACACTTACACCAACACTCAGCCCAAGCTGCAGCAGATATAAAATCATCTGTCATCTCTCAAAATGGTCACCAGCCTCTACAAGAGAGACCCTCAGGAGTGCCTGGTTTGCTCTGCCCCAGCACAGAAGTTCCTGGCACTTTCAGTGCCTCGGTGCTCACGTGCACAGCAGCACCGACCCGTGAGCTCACTAGGTCGGTCACTAGCAGGTACTCGAGTTACCTGCTCATTGAGAGAAGGCTGCAAAGGCTTCACAGAAATATGGCAAGATTTGCTACCCTTAAAGTTTACTGTGGCGATTTGTTTTGATTTTATAGCCAAAAGAAGATCCCACAACCTCTCTGGCAACCCAAAGGGCTGCAAGAGTAACACTGGTAAGGCCAGCACTTTCTCCTTCCAGCCTAAAGAAGCCACGATCTCACATCTTGCACCCCAGCAGCCCCTAATGGAGCCCAGATTTTAAGCCCCAAGCTTCCCAGTGACATGATTTTGCCACTGCCACTGCACCAACGCTTGCCAATGGAAGAGTTTTATAATGTCACAAAGTTACTCTGAAGAAAGAAGACAATATAAAGGCAATGGTATTTATGACATTTTAAAGAAATTTAAAGCATAGTAATCATGTACAGTAGCTATTTTTCCTTTAAAATATTGTCATACAAAAATATTTTTGCTAATAAAAGATTTCAAGTTCAGGAACTTGGGAATATGCCGAGTATCTTACAACTCCAAGCATCTTGAGTGTTATCCCATAATTAAATTAGCCTTTAATATTCAAAATCCACATGTTAAGATGAAAAAAGGCCATTCAAATGGCAATTTACTGTACTGCTCTGCTTTATTTAATATAAAGAATTTAGGACTATTAAAATGTCTTTCAACATCTGCACAACTTGTGGGATAAAAACAGCAAAGTAAACTCATAACTGGATATTATAATGCTGTCCTAAATGGTACATTTAAATAGGAATCTAACAGTAGAATGAGATTAGTTGCTCCTAAAAGAAAATCAAGTCCCCTTGTATTATTTGAGGTATTGTATTATTTGAAAATAAAAGTCTCCTTCCTAAATATACAGAGCAACGTTTAGGCTGCACACAGCTTATTGCCCCATAAGTTCAGCAGAGTGTTGAAAGTCAGTTGAAGCAGGAAGTTTACCTTGAACTAGTCATATGCTGAAGCAATCACTTAAGCAACCAGTGCTTAGAGTCTAAGTATTTAAAGCTCAGGAAAAGTATCACTGAGCTTGAACTACACCTTGCAATTCATCTTGGCAACCAGGCTGGCTTGATTTCTGTTCTCCACCCATCACAACAATCTGTGTCAACACCAAGCAGTCAAAACAAGAAAACTGCATGCTTACACATACTCCTCTAACATTATTAAAGGGAAATGTCCTTGTAACGAATGCACGTTCCATGCAACAGCAAAAGGAATTTCAATTTAACTTAGCTGCCAAAAGCCTCTGACTACTGTCATTTCCTAATGGAGAACCACCAACACAACAACTGCTGCTCCCGATCAGCAGAGTAGGCAGAAAGCCAAGAGACTCGAGGACTAACTAGATCTCCTTTTAGAGGATCTGTGTAATAAGGACATATGGAGGGGCACATGTAGGAGATTTCCTTTTAGAGGATCTGTGTAATAAGGACACACAGAGTGTGAACATGTAGGAAGTCCTTCTACTGGCTCACCCATCCCAAAACTATTTTTCCTTACAAAGCCTAGTCTTGCATAGTAATACCTCCCAAAGGAGAGACCACAAATGATAATTCTGAGTCCTATAAACTCACCCTTAGAACAACAGGAAGGCAGGCAATAACCTGGACATAAGAACAAATTGACCACAGAGAGGTCTAAAAATACACTGTTAAATTAGCACGCACTTTCATTGAAAGTGTGCACCTGAGATTATTAAATATCTTTACATAGTGCTATATTGTTAGTGCCTTACAGAGTATGCTACAACTTGCATGTTCTGAAAAGCATGAAACGGTAAAACAGACACAAGTACCATGAATGAACAATAGGCCCTAGTATTTTGTAAATCATTCCGTGAACCTAAAGCCTGGCACAGACAATATCTCCTCAGAGGCAAAAAGCGATAGGTAAATTTGGGCAAAAATTGCAAGGGATTGGGGGTTACCACAGCACCTGCCAGGCTTGTGGTGCCCTCCAAGGGCTTTGGGCCTGGTGTTTTCCTGGGGAACGAGAGGGGACGGGAGGCTTTCCCACCACCCACTCCTGACCCCAGGCAGCTCCGCATCTACCTGTGTGGCTACTGCTGAGGCTGCAAGCCCAACTCCCCACCACAGGACAGAAAAGCCTAAAAAGAACTGATATTTTCCTTATATTTCTCAATGAATAACAGGTCCTTCCCCCCTCCCAACTCCTACAACCCTAACATGTCTGTTCCCTTTAAAATAACCATGATCCTGCTGCTTCCCTTCATGCTAGGCTGATATTCCTAGGAAAACCAAGATAAATACTGCCCAAGCCCAACCAACCAACCCCATATGATCCAGTTTGCTATCCAGTGCTAAGCACCTCGTCCTCCAGTGCATCTGAGGTATTCTCTAAAAACAAATATTAAAAAGTAGCAGCGATGCAAAATTGACAGGATTTTTGCTCAGCTCCTGAAAGATCCTTGCTCTGCTCTTCAGCTGTCCACCTAAATTATTTTAATGATGATTTTCCACTGACAAACATGCAGAAGTAACAGTAGGGAACAGAGCAACCTCTCACTCTTACACAAGATACAGACTGTGCAACAACCCCTCTGCATAAAGGCAGCAGCAAGCCATCCCTCAAGAAGCATCAGCACCAATTTGGGTTTTACAGGAGTAACCCTGACTAAGAGTACCTGTTTGGAAGGAGCAGCACGGGGAGCTGGACTGACAGGTGATGGAGAAGAGGCAGCAGATGAGTCGTGAGGAGGAGGGCAAGGGGGAGCTGGGGGCTGAGAGTAGCATAAGCCTTTACTAGGTAGCTTATTCTGTATAGAGCAGAAAGAGAAGAGGAGCCAGGAGAGAAGGACATTAGCAGAGATTAGGAAGATATTTTTACACTTATGCTCAGAAAAAAAGTTAAGAAGACAGCATCTGCCCAGTTCTGCTCTGTATTGCTGCAGAGTGAGGAGCCTAGCAAAATATTTGCAGCAAACAACGGTCATATTGGTTCTCTCATCAAAAATATTTCCTGGGAAGAACACAGCAAAACTCCAAACACTGAACTGTACTTGATGGGGAGCTACTGCTCCCCAATACACTGGAAATTTTGCGAGCTCCCAGTGTGTGTATGCGTAAGCACAAAATATGATTTCATATACCACATTTTTCTTATGCTGCTATCTTGGTGATTGTGATTAATTCAATTTCACAATGGTATTTAAATAAAATGCTACCAGTTGCACTGGAATCTGAACCACTTTTCAGATTCACTCAGAATAAAAAGAGTTTTAAAAGCAAACGCCTCCCTCCACCCCCTTCAAATTTTTGTATGTATAGATGTTACATAAATAACCACACATGTACATATATATAGTCTGTGTACATATATATATATGTATACACACACACTCACATATATGTATAGGCTAACTAGCATTTCTGGAGCTGCAAAACCTAATATTCACCTTTGGAAATTCCATGCATCCAAACATTGAAGCAAGATGCGCTGCTTTCTCTTTAATGTTCTTTTTATGGAATTCCCTATTTGCCATGGTCTGAGCCCTTTTCTGCAGTGAGAGCCAGGAAAGGAAAAGCAAGAAAAGAAAAAAAGAGGACAGTTTAGTTAAGTCACATACATTGTCAGAACATAGCAAGAATGTAGATAGACACAGTTGTATTAATCAGAAAAAAATCTTAAGTTGGAAGAGAAAAGGCCAGCACATCCAGGGAAAATACAGCATAAAGGCTAATAAATGCACTTAAGAGACAGAAAGAAGAAATTGCTTGTCACCTGTTTCATTTTTTCCTCCAGGTGCTGAAGACGCTCAAGCACTCCAGAAAGTACAAAGGCAGCAGAACAGGCAGACGTGAGAGTTTCAGAGTTTTCTGAAAGACTGCGCTGGATTTCTGCTTTTCCTACAGTCTTTGCTCTCCTGGCCATTTGCTCAGGACCGCTGAAAGACTGTCTGCGTTCCCTGACCTCGCCTTCAGGCTTAGCTACCACCTGAAACTGGGAAAGCGAAGGCTGCATTGAAGCAAAAGTGAAGTGAAAAAGGCTGCATTTTGCACCATCATGCAGCACATGCAGCTTGTAAAGGTGTTGGTTAAAGCACAGCCATGCACACAGCAAGAAAGGAAACCTTCTGGCACTCTGTGTTACACTGCCTGCTGTGCATCCCATGCCTGTGTCCATGCACTGAAGTACGTCACTGCTGTGCTACTCTCATGGGTCTTGACATCCTTCTACATCTTTCTCTCCATTATTATGAAAAAGAACATTTGCATTGGTGGAAAAGGACATATCATCTCTCTTTCTAGGACTTTTAGTAAGTTACATCATCACAGTCTGCCTTTAACAAATCAAACTGTAAAAACATCAACAGTAGCCTACTCTGCCCTGAGTCAAGCTGTAAAATAATTCAGATGTAATGCAATTTTTGAGCAATTATGAAGGAAGGCTCTGAATTTGCACTAGCATATAAAGTGGCATTGGAAGCATATGAAATAACTGGCTCACTTCAGCTTTGTCAAATTCGGTTAAATGAGAAGACCAGCTGCAAAGTCATAAATTTTGTACTTCATTGCAATTGGCCATCTCGAGTAAATACACAGGTTTTCCAAACTATGAAAAAATTAAAAATAGTCTGTCAATTAACATACAGCATGCTGCTAATATTATGTAATACACATCTTCCTTCAGTAGTTCATCACCAGATAATGGATTAAGTCAGTCTGCAGATCTCCATGTTTACTTCAGATCTCATTTTGCTACAGATTATTCTTAGTATATCACTACACTGTATCCACTTCCTTTCAAAATTAAAATGTAAAGTGAATACCAATACGACTTGCTATGAGATTGTTTTCATTCTTAATTTCTCTCAGTATTTCTAAGTTATTAGAGAAGTTTGCCCTGTGTGACACTGGAAACAGCTTCCAGCAGAGGTTTTCTCTACAAATTCCACTTTAAAATACAGAAAATCTGTGCATAAATCCCAGCTTTCGATCACTCAAGTCTATCTTATGCATCTTTGTTAGTTTTCTTGGGTTGAAAATTCCCTTTGCTTTATCATTACAACAGCTCCAAGTGCTGAGTACATGCATGGGCTCTTCTCATGTACTGCAGTGATTTTCTTGGATGCAAAATGCAGATACACTACAATGTTCCTACAGTTTGAGATTAGGTACAACAACACAGGAATTGAAACTTTTTAGTGCACATTACATGCAGTTACTAATTCTCCCAGATGATCATCTCATCTAGCCAGGGAAGCACAAAGGACTTCAAGCCTCAGTACAACTTTCACAACACTCTGCTAAATAAAGGTGTTAAGCATGCAAATTATATGTAATTTTATGTATTTTGTAGTTAAGCAACAACATGGAGTTTCCAGCAGTTACAGAAACAGAAATCAGTTGCAACCCTGATGAATTCCTACCTGCCTTTTCGGTTGCGGTAGAAGAAGACTTGGATCCTTAGGTTTAGCAAAGTGAGGATTAACAGGAAGGCCAGGAGAAGATAGAGGGGCTGGACTCCCTACCAGCTCCTTGTAAACCATTTTTCAAGTTACAAAGACAGAGTGGAGGAGAGAGAAAAGAAAAGAACAAGATGACAGTAAACAAGACTTCCAAGATCCTTCTCAGAAGACAGAAACAAGCTGCTTACCAAGATAGGTTACTAGATGAGCAATCTATATTCTGAGTGGTCATATTTGTTCTAAGCACTGAGAGGAATACATTTCATTTGTATAAAGTATAGGAGAAAAAACCCCACACTATTTCAGACAGATTATGAATCCATTTTTCCCCTCCAAAATCTTCCTGTTCACAAGGAGAGACTCCAGCTTAATTTCAAAGATGACATTTTCATTTATAACCCACCTGTCTCCGAAAAATTGTACTTGAAGCATTTTCTTCAAACTTTGCCAAGAGCTGGGTTGCCATTGATTTAACTTTATTCTGGTTGGCACCTTCTCTACCATCACTTGATTCTTTCCCAGAATTCAACCCTTGGCTTGAAAAACCTGAAGCCTGTAAGGAAACAAAAGACTATTTTCCTCATGTTTGTACACAACACTGATGAAGACATAGACAGAGAGAGATAATAATGTCCTTACCAGCAAAAAAAAGGGAAGGAAATGAAGTCTACAATTTCTTATTTAAATACAACACTTCAGCATGCAAGAGTCACTATAATTTATTTGCTTTGTTCCTAGAGCACAGTGAGAAAGGAAATGCAAATTGGTACTTGGTGACTCCCCAGTTTATCACCAGTAACTCAGGGAGAGGGAGCAGAAACCAAGCAGCAATGCAAATCTTTTCAAAACTCTCTAAACAAAATCTTTAAATGACTGAGTAGGAAAAAGGAAAAAAACAAAAAAAATAGAGCCATTTGGGTAACAACCTCTTCCCACCAACTAGTTGAAGGTATTTCAGTTCTTCTTTGGCACACACCACGGTAAAAAAAACCTCAAGATTTTAAGAAGGTAGATATTCTGTACACCCCCTTCCCCTGCCACACATACACAAGGCCAGGCCTTGACACTCAGCAAGGAACCGGGGCTGCACCAGCACTACCAGACACCCACCTCATCAAAGGCCCCAAAAAGCCCTTTCCGACGTCTTTTGTTAGTCTCATTTTCTTCTGCTTTCCTCTCGACCTGAAAGCAAAGCACACGGATTACTGACCTGCCACATCCCTCCACATCAGCGCCTCTCACGAGCAGGGGAACGCGGCCTGGCCAAGCACTGGGCAACCCAGGCAGAACCCAGGGTGCTCCCTCCTGGATCAGCGCTCCTGGCCCTATATAACAACCACCATCAACCCCAACAACAACAAAAAACACTCAATCACTCTCACACTCCAGCCTCCCTGTTTCTTTCTGCCTAAGTATCTGCATGCCCATCCATCATGGAGAAGGATCTCCTGCTTCAGAACAGTTATTGTCTTCCTGACAAGTTTGTTTCCCAAAACATGTCCATCTCCCTGACTATGGCTTTACATAGCACTTAAACATATAAATTCTCTTTTGTGCACAAGTAATGCATGTAGTTAATTATTTTACTGAAGGAGACATCATACAGCACTCATTCTGTACAAAGTTTCAAAACAGTCAATACTTAAAATTGTCTCATGTCTTACTACATTCAGTTTTAAAGAGTTGGCACAATTTACACTAAACTACACAATTTACACTAATTTACACAATTTACACTACTCCAAGTTATGACTTGGAGAGCCTTTTGGCCTGATATATGTCACGATAGGTTATATTTCTGAACAGTAAAACAACACTCCAGTCATGTTGCAACTCAGTGATTGCTCAGCAGTGATTGCCCAGTCAAAACAAATCAAGGAATACAGGCTTCCTTTTTATATTTTTATATTTTTATATGTTCACTATTGATTGTAAATCATTACATAATGAATGGAAGTAGTCCCAAACAACTTCTGGGCAAACACCAAAGGAACCAGAGGCCGATTCGCTGGTCGCCTGGCAGGCTTTGGAACGCGGCCTTCCAAGCAGCAGCTCTCCGCGACCCAGCTCAACACTTCCTGTAACCATGAGGCCCCTGAGCACAAACAAGCGACATAACAGTACAACACATTCCACATGAGACAAAAGCAGAGGTTGATGGAGTCACTGAAGCAGAGATGCTGCCTTTCAAAGCCTCACACAGAGGGCTTTAATTACCTGGCTCACACAGAAGGGAAAGGCCAAGGCAGGTAATTGCCCAGCAAAGTGCCAGGCAAGAGCACGGGCCCTCCTGCCAGAGCTGCATGACTTTGCAAGGCAGAGCTCTCCTCACCACTAACACTCCAGAAACCTCTACATGTCTGAATAACCCGGGGAAAACAACACTGAAGTAATTAAAAGGGGAAAAAAAAGTTTTCTTCTGAGAGTCAGCACAAGAAAAAACAATGTTTACTTGGCCTACTTGGTTTCTCACTGCTTGGTTAGCTGGGAAACCTGTCCCTTTGGTTTGTGCAAATGTGGGTGGCAGGGAAAAGTTATTTCCTAACAAGGGCCTCTGAGGTTACTGGGCAACTGACTCCACAGGATTTGAAAATGTGCTTATAAAAGGAAATTATTCAACACATAAGCCAGTCTGTGAAAAAATCTAGACATTCTAGAGTCATTTTTCAGGGGACTGAAAAAATATATACATGATCTATATATCTAACTTCCTCATTTTATAAAAATATTATATAT
>JAVCKT010038002.1:0-59750 GCA_032273925.1 Rhynchotus rufescens | reverse complement strand
GCCTTTATCCAAGCAGGATAAATTTTCACTTGCTTCCCTGAGCTTATTTCTTCATATTTCTCCTTCTCTGCCCTCCCACATCCTCTTTTTATGTGTCAGGCCAGTCACTACCCCAGGAATAAACTCCAGCTGACAGATAGCTTGCAGGCTGACAACATCACAGGTGACAATAGGAGGCCCCTAGATTGCCTTTTTGCCCTCGTTAACATCTGTATTATGAGCAGCACTAATGGCAACATGACAAGCCAGAGATGGATGCAAACAAACTCCCAGCAATAGCCATGAGAGAGTCATTTGCATCATTATCTATTTCCTCATTACCTGCCAAGGATCAGGGCATTTATTTTTTCACCATGTGCTGCTACTCAACAGGTTTAATTCTCCATCCTTTGTTGGGAGAAGGAGGAATACAGAAGGATGAGAAAGGTTCACAGGGGTTGAAGGAAGGCTGAAGTTCATCCCCAAAGTGGTGACAGTCAGGTTATGAGCTAAGGGCACAAGAAGTAGAATACTCAAGCTATAAGTCAAACTTTCTCTTTAAAAAAAAAAAAAAGAATTCACAGAAAACAGGTGATTTCTTGCAGCAGCAAATGATAAAGATCACCTGTGAAGTTCAGTGAGTTAAAAACAAGAGGAGCAGATGGTAACATGACACACAGGCTCCCCATCAGCATCACAAATTTTGAAGGGAAACAGAGTAATGTTTCCCAGGTGTGGGAGACAACTGGGGAATTTTCCTCTACCTAGGGTGATGAAGGGACATTTTTGCCAGCAGCCAAGTCTCACGTGGAGAAATCTTGCAGTTGGACAGCAAAATGTAGCTAGAAGCCTCTTTCCATAGGAGCTATAAGAAAGGCAAGAGCAATGGGAACTGAAAAGAGGATGGCCATACCTCACATCAGCCAAAAGTTGGGGTTATCCTAGCATTGCTCTAACTCACATTATCTGGAGGCCTCAAAACCCCAGATGAATGAAGGATATTCTCCTCAGGCTCCTTATGAGCTGGAAAGACACTCTGTCAGTTGTGAGCATGGAAATCAGAGGCAAGGAAAGAGTGTAAAACACAAGATGTGAGTGAAGGTGTAGTGCCCTCATGGTAGGACATTTGGCTGGCCCACTGCAGAGTGGAAATGACTTGCAGAACTTGATATCCAACTCCACAGGGTCAGAAGCTAGAAAAACACCGAGTGCATCTACAATTAGGTCTCCTGCAAACAGCAAGAGGATGAAATGGGAGGTCAAGAAGCAGTGCTGAAGAGAAGGTGCAGAGGTAAGGTGAGGTTCCCCATTTACTCCTCAATAGCATTTTTTGATTGAAAGCACAGTTCACCTTTTGTACCCTGTTCAGGCCCTGGCCTCCGCAGGCTTTTAGCTTTGTTGCCAGACAACGTGAATATTGTTGGCTTTGTCGAAATGGGCAGCTTTGTGCTGGAAGCAAGACAAAGACCAACAGTTTGCGAGAGGCAGGCCAAAGAGCATCCATGAAGGGGCATATGCCAGAGTCCTTGGCCCTTAAGCAACATTAACTGCTGATGGACATAACCAGACAACCAGCCAGTCAAAGCTCTACAGGCCAGCTGAATTCTTGCACTTTAAACTATGCCCTTGCTCATAAGTGCAGCGCTCCAGTCTCTCCACATGAGTAGCAGGGTCTGTCTGGATAATCCTGCATTGCATATGAACGGAATCTGTTACTCTGTTCTTGACATTGAAGTCACCACCTTAATTTTAAGGCAGGATTTTTAGTACAGGTGGTGTAACCTTTCACGGGGCTCCTAAATGATTACTCTGAAGATCTCCTCAAAATCATCAAAGCCTGAAATAGAAACAAATTTACCCAATCCTGTCAGCAATATGAAAATCCCATGGAACCCAATCTATCTTGGAAGTACTGAATCATGGCATGCAATACAACTATACATTCTTACAGAAATCCAGCCATCTGGATCATTTTGAAGGTGCTGGAAAACATCTCCCTATAACATAGCTCATGCCTTTATATGCTTTCTCTATTTAAAAACAAATAAATAAATAAATATGAGATTATGCAAAAAAGAATTTTACAGAAAAATGTGACAAACTATTTATGAGCTGCCCATACTTCAAGAGCCATTCGATGCTTTTACCAGAAGACCCTCAGGATTTTCCTCATTTAGATTTATGAAAGAACAGGGTATTCATTATGTAACTGCCACCTGGGTTTTAATAATATATACAAAAAGTAAATGGAATTGCCAAGGAATTTAACTGGCCTATAAATAGACAGTGGCATCCCCATTAATTCATTAAAGGTATATGGAAAACGTAAGGTATTCTAATTAAGATTTCATAAGGTGGTTGTAGCATGTTAGTTATGAACCGGCATTTGTCATTTTCTTTTTAGCAATTAAATGATATCTAATTCCCTTGCCAGGCTGGCTCTGTCTCCTTTGATAGCTTTCAAAAATGCTAAAGAGGGTTTATATAAAAGGTAAAGAGATAAGTTGCCCTTCCTTTCTTCCTTTCTTCCTTTCTTCCTTTCTTCCTTTTCTCTCTCTTTTGTTTTTCCTCTTTCTTTCTTCCTTCAGTTAGAAAACATAGTACAGTCCTCATGGGCTTGTTCACCCATCATCCAGTTAAACATCCACTAGTTAGATGTATCTTACTTAACCACAACAACTGGCCTGCTACCAGATGAGCTTGATATTTATTTAACAAACAGCCCTGTCTTCATAGATCTAAATTAGAGCCTTATTTGAAATACTTAAAGTGTACCCATTACTGTTTGCCCTCAGTGCAAATCCAAGTTCTGGTTACGTCCCTGCTCGCTAGGATTAAAACTGTCACAATATTTATTTAACAGGAGGAGGCATGCTAAGCCATGCTGCAAACATTGCTGTGCCAATATAAGGAGGAACTTGCTGCTTTCAAAGTGTTTCTGTCGTTGTTTGTGCTCTTTCTTTGTTCCCTCTCCTTTTTCTCCTACCACTGCTGATAACCCCATGCTCTGCTGCCCCACTGGCCCTCTGTGCGCCTTCTAACCCCTCTCTCATGCTTTCTTTTTTCTATAAATTGAATCTGAGGGAAAGACAAGTTCGAAATGGGTTTGAGAAACGTGGGGCTGGTGCTGATGGAGGAAAAGGGGACCGTGCATGGCCTGTCTCCTCTGCCTTTGCCTCTCCTGGTGTCCTCCGTGCCCTGTTCAGGAGCAGCACAGAGGGAGCAGGGCACGGCATCTTGTCTTTTGGCTTCTCTTTCTCCTCTATCCATCCACCCTTGGGGAACCTCATGCAGCACCACAAAATACTGTCTAGCAGCTGATCTGGGAGACAAACGTTGCTTAGTCTTTAGTTTGGGTCCATTGCCACATCTGCAGGGTCACATACCAACTAAGTGGGCCATCATCAGGCTGCTGTTATCGGATAACCATGGAGAGGGAAGAGTCCAAGAGCTGCCCAATCAGAGTGACAGGTCTACCAAGAAGGACAAAAGCTCTTGTCCTCTCTTGCCCTGGCACCAGCATCTAACTTCTGCTGGCATCCATAGTCTCCATGCTCTGCTCTGGCCGGAGCCAGGGTGAGCTGCTGCCCTCTCCAGCTTGCCCTTGTTACACGTGCATTTGCCCCACAGAATTTCCCTTGATATCAATGCTGAGATAATCCAGTGATTTCCCCTTCTTTCCAAGATACAAAGCACAAATATCTTCCTACGCTCTGTGAAACTCGCTGAATTTCTCTACCTAGACAAAGAGATAGAGAAATGTGTTCCTATCTCCAGCAGTCTACATAGAAAGGAGAAGAAGCAGTGAAAAGGTAGGGAGAAATTTGTGCTAAGTAAGGCACTTTTATGCTGATAACTCTGAAAGAACAAAGTTGCTATCTCGAGAAGTTAGTATTTTTAGCCTGATTTTCTCTGCAATCGTTCTGTCTGTCAGTTCGCCTCTAATAACTTTTGAACCATTTGTCTAATTTCAATCAAACTTGGCAGACAGCTGAAAATCTGAACAGTGCCAAGTTCCTAGAGGATTTATGAGTCTAGTGTCTATGCTGAGCAGAAAGACCATGGCCCTTCACTGAAGGAAGCATCTCATAGGAACTCAACTTTCACTAATAGGATCTACACAACAGATATTTATAAACAAGTCCTTTGTGTAAGAGACCACTCTATATGACATTAGCACCTGGAGCCACCGTGATTATGGCTGATGAATAAAATGGTTTCCAAACCCAAAATGAAAACTGTCTCTATAATGAAACGCGGAGGAGAGAACAGTGCAAGTGAAGGGAAGGGAGAAGGTTTATCAGGAGCTCATGAAGAGATCCAAGAAGTGCTTTAGACCCTTGGGGAAGAGTAGAAGCTTCAGAAAAGAGCTGGGTAAATCCTACAGAAGAGTCACAGCAAGGATAAGCATGGAGAAAATACTACCATTTAATCTACTAGGAGAATAATGAGGAAAGCAAATCCAACTGCTTTCAGATACCCATGTGGTCTCTGGGTGAGGAACGCTCCTTTCAAGGGCTGAATTCCAGAGCTGACAGACTTGTAACAGTCAATTATTGTTACAGCTACAGATGGGAAAAACTGATAAAATGAGTCCTGTACGGATGGAGGATTGAAATAGAGCTTGGGCAGGGATTGTAGCCAGAGAAAGATTAGTGGCCATAAATACATCAAAAGGAAAGGACTCTAAGACACAACCATAGCTCAGCATAGCACCACCATTTATAAACTGCCATGTATCTCAATTCATACCTCACCATTCATGGGCATCCTAGGAAAAGCTGCGTAGATCAGACCCCTAGTCTGACTGAAGAAAGGCCCATTTCCTTTAATGTCACTGCAGTTTTCAGAAACACTGTTTTGTTTTCTTTTCTCCAAGGCCAACCAAAAAAAGCAGCTGTGCTTATTAGGGTATTTCTCATAAGGGATGCTCAATCCGTGTTGGAGTTAACTCTGCCGTCTGCATCTTCATCAACAATGCGACATCCTTTACACCAATTTGATTTTACCTTGTCTGTGAGATGAAAGCAATTTATAATTTTCAAAGAGCACAGTCTGGCTGGGATCCAAACCTAGGAGAGTAGCGTTGAAAAGCGAATTGCTGGAGACTTTTATGTCTGGCATATGGCATACTAGTTTCCTTTCTAATCTAGGTAATGAAGGTCAGTGCAAAGTGCTGAGTTAGTCTTGTTGGCCAAGACATTTGATGACCTGCTCACGCAGATGAGGATTTCAAACCCCCACCAGCACAAACTAGGAAGAGGGAATCTAATCACTCACTTCAATGACAACTCTGAAATAAAGGTTTTCTCCCTCAATTTGACTATATTTTTTGAAAAGCAAGACAGAAATCATGACTGGGCTCTAACAAAGCAGATTTTCTACAAGCTACGCCACATGGGGCTATTTGGTAGTTCACCTGGTGGATCCTGCTAACATCTGTGACTAATTGAGAAGATAAATCCATTTTGTTGGAGTAGGTTAGATTTTCCGAAGACCTTCACTATACTCCAGCTGAGCTGATTAGAGTCCAGCTCACTGGGAGTCATTACTGTCAATCCCACCAGCTGGCCTGAATTTTCCAAGGAGAAGGAAACAAAATAAATAAATAAATAAAAATATAAATGAACGAATCTATATCTCAGGATTTTATGCAAGCTGATTTCCTCCAAAGGACATCTCGTTCCTAACATTGTCGCATCCCTGTGACACTCTTGTATGGCTTGGTTGGATCTTCAAAAAAGAGAAGAAGCGTTTCAAGAGTTAAGGAACAGCATCAGTGAAATTAAGTGTATTTGGATACAGATGAGATAAGGGAATATACAGCCTCTGGATATAGACACATGCAGAGGTAATGAATTCAATATCTAACTCAAGATCTGAATTCTTGCATTCAGCCAAGCTATATTTATCACGGACTGTGCTTCTTAGAGTATAGTCAGAGCTGGAGCATGATTGGAAGTGCAGTTCATTCCAGTTACCTCAGACTATTTAACAGCTGTATCTGCCATACATTTGTCTGTCTGCCAGTTCCAAGATTTAGTGGCATCTCTGTCACATCTTTTGCAAAGAGAGGGAAAGGGTTTTTGGAGATAATCAAATCAGTTTGGGTGCCTGTGTTTGGATAAACCTCCACATCTTCTTACCAAGAATTAATTTGTGGCTGTTGATTATGAAGGGAAGAAAAAGTAGATTGAACTGGAGGGGAGATTCCAGTTCAATAAACTCCACGTGGGTCTGTTTCAAAGAGTGTACTCACATTGTCATGCCCTACAGAGCCTCTACCACAAGTGGTGGCTCCACAGGATTGTGACATGCGTGGGTGACATGCTTTACAGGCGCGCTGGTCAAGGTGATGTTCACCTTGCTGTGGTTATGTCTACCATGTAGTTGTTGCAGAGTGAATTAACCCCTGCTGAGCAACATACTGCTGCCATTAAGCTGTTACTAGTGCCCAGGCATCCTCAGGCATTTCTACTCTCTCATATTTGTAACCTATAGAAAGCCAAGGCATGGTGTGTGGGTCCAAGGAGGAGTTTAGGAAAGAAGAAGGTGAACTGGGGTAAATACACCAATTTTAATATCTACTTAGATTCACCTACTGGTATTGTGTCTTCCTCCACCTCAAAGGTGTGAGTCTGTAATTTCCAAATCTGGTGGGCACCAGCATGAGATCCATGTCCATTTTTTTCCATTTTTCAGCATTAGTTTAAATTATTCTTCCCTCCATCTCAGACTCTTCTTGCCATTCCAGCAGAGGAATCTGTCACCATCCCCAACGCAGCGAGATGAGCCTCCATCAGTCCCAGAGAAAGAGTCAGGACTTTTTGTCACTCAATTTTCTCTTTTTTCTTGTTCCCTTTTCCCTCTAGTAGTTTATTCAAGCCCAGAGAAAGAGCTTAGGCCCCAGCTCATGTAGAGCTCTGATGTATGCAAATCCTCCTTGTGCTCCCATGGCCCTCTTTTTTTTTCCCCCCTTCTTTCCTTTTAATTCTAGATTTGAAAATAAAATGTGAGCTGGCTGCACGGAGATCTCTCATGTGTGCAACTTCCAATTGTGGCAAATTGGAACTGTCGATGCAAGCAGCTCAGATTTATTTATATATTTAAAAGGAAGGAGGGAGGAGAGGGAAAGGGAGGGGGAAATGCTAGTGGTGGAAAGGGAAAGAAAAATAACAGATCCAAGCAAAAAGGGATTTGAATCTCAAATACTGCTCCCTGGCCCATATTATCCAAATCCCTCCAGCCTTGTCTGTGACTGCCTCTTGCCTAGTTAAAAACAACAGGCAAAAGATCAAAAACATTTTTTTTTCCTTGCAACACTAAGAGTTGTTGAGTTTTGCAGCTGCCATTAGCCAACTCGGAGTCTAACACCGAGACTGATGCAATTAATACTTGGTGCTCTAAAACATTAACATCGCTATTTATATAAATTAGTAACCTTAAGCCCAGGCGGTAGCATTATTACAGCATTACTAATTAAATCACAATAAGCTTAGTTTGCCGCGGTATTAATTATGAAGCTGACATAGTGATATTGGAGATGCGATTGGCCCATTGTCAGTCATTACCTGATCAGTAATGAAGCAGACAGGCGATGAAAATCAGAGCTGCCACTCTGGCAGGGCTGCTCCTGCTTCCTAGGAAGAAGGGTCCCCATTGCAGCACACAGAGCATCCTCAGTCCCCGCAGCCTTACAACGTGCACAGGGTTCATCACCATGGGAAGGCACCCAGGGGAGGTTGCCTCTTGCCATCTCTGCAATTTTCCATCTCTCAGAGCAAAAGGGTTTTTTCTACGGCTAATAAAAAGGCTATGGGCCTCTTATGTGAGAGCAAGTGATTGAACATGCCCTTAGCACCTCTCATGGAAACTCTGGTTTGACTGGAGCGGAGAACATCATTTGAGGGCTTTTTTATTAATAGACAGTTATTGTAGGGAAGGCCAATGATCGGATCTGTTGTGGTCGCCTCTTTGTTATTTTATAAATGGCTCTTTATGCAGAGCTGACTAAAGAGCTGTTTTTGACAGAAATGGCAGTGGGACAAAACCGTCATCTCAGGAACAGGAATGGGTAACACCACAGGAAAATGATGCTCTGCATAGGTAGAGATGGAGAGGAAGGTCTTACACAGCAAAGGTGGCAAAGGAAACCCAGCAGTACCAAACAGAGACGGGGCAGGGTCTGGAGGGATTCATTTGAATGCATTCCCCACTACATTTCCAGTGCTGAGGTTGAAGACAGGACATGGGAGGATGCTGAAGAAGAGTCAGGGATGTGGGGCTGAGGATATCTGAAGCTCCCCGTCTTTAATAAGGCAGTAAGAGACAGAACTGGGCCATGTGCAGGGCAGTGGCAGCCTCTGCTCTGGACAGGAGATGATAGACTGTCCCATGACAAAGACTTTGCTGAGGGAACTCCAAAACCAGCTTCCCCATCCCTGCTTGAAGCTGAGATGTCCCAGGCAGACGTGTAGCAATGAACTCCTGCCCAGCCAGAGCCTCTCGGAGCGAGCAGCCCATAAAACAGAACAAGAGTACACTCGATGACAGCTTATATGTGTTTCATTAAAGAGAGAATAAATGACTGATGGGTGTCAGTTCAGTCTGCACCTGCCTCTCCTCTTTCTTGATGGGCCTAAAATGATGAGTATGCCATGGCAGCGCAAGCAAACAAGCTGTCTTCTCCTCTTGTTATCCAGGACAGCGATTCAAAGCAACAAAATGCTCCATGCTGGGGAGAGGCAGGGCAGATCCCACCCTGTGATTCAGAGGTATAGTCTGAATTCCTGCCCACAAAAGGGAACTTCTCCTGAAAAGTCTAGCAAAATGATTTGGGGTCAGCTTCCAGGCAAATGGAGGTTACTGTGGAAAAACCTAGTGCTGTGGAAAGATCTTCTCAGCTGATGGAATTGGAGAGGAGAGAGGAAAGGTCTCGCTTAGCTTCTGCACCACTTTAAACTACAGAATTTGCGAGGTCCAAGCGATTGGGGCTCACGGCCAGCCGTAGATGAGCCGGGTTTGGTACCCGGCCTGGCTGCCAGCTGGCAGATTCCTTCCCTCTCTCACGGGGGCTCCTTCCCTCCTTTGATGAAGTGCAGAGGGATGCTGCAGGTTACATTTCCATCCCCAATTGCTTCCTGTAGGACACCTGATGCCACAAGCTGCTCTGCGCTTGCAAGCTGCATTTTGCCAGCCCCTGGCTTCACCCCCCCCAACATGTCTTTTTAAAACACTGGCCTGCAGCATCAACAACAACAACAAAAGCTTTCATCTGTCTGAAACAGGACACAAAGAAAAATGCAATGTCAAAACTAACCTGCACAAGAATCCCAGATTGCTTTATCTGTGTTTACGATATGAGTCCCATCACACTTAAAGCAAGCAGGCTCAAAGCTGATATGGATTTTTTTTCAGTGTCACTGCTGCAGATTCAGGGGGGCAGCAGCGTTGTCCACAATAAGTCACTGGACAATGCTGCCTGCAGGGCACCAGTTTGTGCCAACGGATGATGTGACCCTTGCAACATCTAAGTGATGAGAGGGGTCCCCGAGTCCCCGCCCCGGACCGGGGGGCGTTCTGCTTGCATCGCTTGCAGGAACGGCACTGACGGATACCCTCTTTCCACAGGTCCTGACTTTCAGAGGCTTCCATTCCTCTTACTGCATAGGTCAGCAGATGGCACTGCTACCTTTAGGCTTGCAGCATTTTTTTTTTCCTTAGCACACAAATGTGGTTTTGGTCCTGGAAGAAATGCTGCAATGCTGTCACTGCCCTCTGTGCAGGTGTTGAGGGCTCAGTGCTCTGCTGGCTGCTTAGAGCTCCCTGACCACAAGCCACTGTTGGACACTGGGTGATGGTGTCTGAAGGGACACTTTGGAAATTCGGATGCTTCTCAGGTTGGTTTTGGCCAGTTCTGTCACAGGCGAGTAGAAATACTCCTAATGCTAAGATTATATCCAGTCCCTACAACACTCATTTCTTTTCCAGAGTAGCCATTTGCTAAAGATGTGCCACAACATAGTAAAATCTTGATCATTTCAATATGATGAGAAAATGTCTGGGAATAGCAGCAGCGGTTCAGATCTCTCCAGCCCGTCACCAGATCCCTAATTTTGGCAATAAACGAATGCTTATGGAACAGTAAGCCCATAGATTATTTCCCCTTTGTATTCCCTCCTCTGCCATGTACATCTTTGAGGGGTCCTCAGCCAAACTTCATCTCTTATATGCCCATATCCAGTCTCCCCTGAAGTCCGTGTAATCTGGTAGAACCCCCAAAATCATTTAACGAGGAGTTCCACTTCTGAAGAGCCTGTTGCATAAAGAATAACATTTTTGGTTCGCCTGGAGCCCAATTCCTGCATTTGGAGGACGCAAGAAACAAGCTGAGGCAGTGAGATAAGTAACATAAAACGTGGACAAGAAGATACTCTCAGCTCCATACGGCCAGTGTCTTTTGGCAAGCTTGGTTTTATCTCAACAATAAGTGATGGGCAGGGAAGCACAATAGGCAGCGGATGGGCCTGGGCAGGACGGGGCCCTGCATTATAATCCATATGGAAGGATAAGAAGACATTTTGCTCTGATGATTGCCAGTCCCAGCCTGCAGCATGGCTCAGAGCCAGGGCTGCTGGAAACACGAGGAGCTGCCTGAAGACATTGGCAGGCGTATTAAGGAGGCAAAGACTGAGAGCGAAGAATAACAGGAGTCCCAGGGGAGAGGCTTAAAGCTCATTTAGGTTTGACGTGGATGGGAAGGCAAGGAGACCCTGGAGGGATACCTGCTCTGGCAATCCACAACCTGGGGCCAAAACCCAGAAGAGTGTGCTGCTTATCGAAGGCCAGATTGAGAGCTATTGGAGTCCAAGGAAGTTAGTAAATAGCTATCAATGAACACAGAGAGCCCTTGAGAGGGCAGGGACACTGAAGAGCAGAGAAGGCAATGTGTTTGGAAGGAAGCCTCAGGCTCTCCGGAAAATTTGTGTTCTTTCCACTTTATGGTCAAGGAGTTGCTTTTGCCCCAGAGAGCAGGGAAAGCCAGCTGTTCTCCAAGAGCTAGTGCAGGTGGTAAGGGGAGATCCAGCCAGCTGCAGATGCAAAACATAGAGCTCTTCAGCACTCATCTGCTGGAGCCTACAACAGTCCTGCATGTGATCTGGGTGTTCACAGTGCCCAGCCCATCAGCAGGGTCCTTGTGATTCAAAGTAGAGTTGAACCCATCTCCCATACCTTAAGGATACCCGGGGGATAAAGAGTAGATGTTTGAAATAGCTCCTTTCTTCTTCAGAGGGGAATATTTTGGAAGAAGCTATTTAAGGCCTTTGCTTTGCGCTGGTGGTGAACTGAGCAGATGCCTGGGTGCCACCTCACTCTGCATGGATGTCTACTCAAGGGCAGGGGCTGCAACATATCAAGCAGGGGCTGCTGTGCTCAGAAATCCAGAATTTGAAGGATTTAAATGAGGAGAGAGGTCTTTCAAAGAGCGTGAGAAAACAGACATCAGAGGGGTGAATATCAAAGATGGTTTGGCCCTACCCCAAGTGAAGCCAGCTTGCTGGGTGTGTGGGAATGGTCTCTCTCAGAAGTCTACATTTTAAACACCACTATGGCTCTATCACATCTGTGCTATGTCATTAACCTAAGGAGACCGTGCAGCCCCACAGAGAAAATAGCTTGCCCTGCCGTGACATGTTTTTAGTTCTTGGAGGAACTTCAAACCTCATGACAGGCATGAGGTGCCAAGGGACACCCTTTGGTCATTCGGATGGGGATGCAGTAGTCAACATGCCTAAACACATCCAGAGTTTTACCTGTTCACTCTGAAGATCCTTCCTCCCCTCTCTCCCACCATCTCCCTATTTTAATTTGCAGATCACAGGAGCAGGAAGGAGTACAGGAGCCAAAGGATTTTGTCAGGCTGAGTTGAAAGCAGCAGCAGTTGCTGTAGCAGCAGGCAGAACCCGGTTAGAAGTGACCTCCCAAGCTGCTCCTCTTCCTCGTGTATTTTCATCCCTGGCAAAAGCGCTACCAAGCCAGGGTGTTCTCTGAAAACAACAAGAAAAAGCATCTAGTCTGCAGGAGGAATCCACCATCGCTGCTGTATCACAGCTGCTCTTCATGTGCTCGTTATAAATGGGCTAAGAGGCCAAATAGAGGAGCCAGGGCTATTTTTAAGCACCTAAGAATATCCTAGAAATCACAAGGTGGTCACAAAAACATGACTGTGTTTTTGCAAAGGATTAGAGTTATGAATCATTCTGGTGCAGGAAGGAAGGTAGGGGCTGATAGGAAATAAAAGGTTACATACAGAAGCACCACCAGAAGAAACGGAGTTAGATTCTCTGGAAAGCATAGCCAGTTTTATCCTTTGTACAGGATTTTATGAAGGAACGAAGTTTTGCTTTGTTTGTTTTGCTTTCCCCTGAGATGGGATCCAGATTCAATGGCAGAATAGGTATTTCACCCAGCCCAGCGTTTTGGGATACCTCCTTTGGAAAAGCTGCAGCCTTTGGAAACAGAATCCTGATTTAGACCTCATGTTTCATTTTGGACTCAAAGTGTATATGGTGTATATTGGGTTGGTGCCAACTCCAACACACAGGAAGACATAGAGGTTGGCAAATGCAGTGTGAAAAGATGTAATGCCACCAGCATGCCTGTCAGCATGGTGCAAATTCAGGTTCATTTTGGGCACTGAGGCATTTAAAATAGGATGTAAAACAAATCTAGTCTTGGTATGAGAGAGGAAGCCGACAGGGCCGCTGTCAATCTCTTCCAGAAGGGCTAGATGTAGGGCTAGCTTCACAGATAGGTGGAACTGGTGAAAGAAATTTCAAATGCACTTGGGAAATGAAAACCTGTAGGAGGAAAATGAAAAGGTTTTTTTTGAGGTTTGAGACTTGAATATTTGAGTCTTTTCACAATAATCGGTAGCTGTGTCCATGCTACACGGCAGGAGCACTGAGGTCCATGCACTCCCAGTCCTGATTTTCCAGTAACCCAGTTAAGGGATGGGATGTAGAGTCAGAGGTTTAGGGAAGCTATCAGATGGGAAAGGATAATGGCACGTCTTAGGTCAGTAAGAAAAGCAGGTTAGAGCTAAAGAGGCAAGGAGAAATCTCATCAAGCTTTGGGCTCTTCTTCAACCAAAAACACACTATCTTTATGTTTGAAAAATTCTTATAAGTGTGGCATTTATTTTCATTTAATATCTAACTGTCTTCTGTACCTGGATCCCTTTATAACCCTTTTGAATCCTTCCAGTAATGTTGTCCCTGTGAAAGGCCACTTTCCTGTCCTGAGCTATGCCATGCCATCTGTCCCTGACCCCAACTATCCTGCCAACAAAGTGATCCACACAATTGCCAAGAGCCAAGAGAGGCAGAAAAGGAAGGGCAAGAGAAAAGAGATCGTCTGGGGCTTTTTTTTTTTTCCCAATGCAGGACAAGTACTTGCCATTAATATGCAGAATCCCTGTATATCTCAATTATACACCTCCCACCGGGGCCTATTACAGCTACCCTGGGCAGCCAACATGTGTCAACCGAGCAAACATCGAAGACTATCCCAGTGTACTCCAAAATAATAATAATAATAATTAAAAAAAAAAAAAAAAAGGAGAACATGAGCCTCTTGGCAGCTGTGTCTTTCTATTCTCTCCTACCCCTTCCTCGTGTTGTTTTCAGGTCTAGCAGCCAGGCTTATGCCTTAGCATTTTAATGTGTGCATGCAACTGCAAAGCCCCTCTTGCCCCCTAAATGGTGGATAGTGAGAAATTAGCACAAGCCCATGACAGCTTATTTAACTTCATGTTACAACTCTATTTATTTATTTATTTATTTAATAAATAGTGGAAGAGATTGGAGGTTGGAAAAAATGCCTTCCCAAATGAGAATGACTGTCGTATACAGATTCTCCTTCGTGTTTCCAAAACCTGGGCACGAGAAAGAGAGAAAAAAAAATAAGAG
The DNA here is from genome assembly GCA_032273925.1 of Rhynchotus rufescens. NCBI lineage: Eukaryota > Metazoa > Chordata > Aves > Tinamiformes > Tinamidae > Rhynchotus > Rhynchotus rufescens. The sequence goes on along the minus strand of JAVCKT010038002.1, from coordinate 45,801 downwards.
AGAGAAAATCAAAAAAGAGAGAGAGAAAAAATCCATTCTTAAAGACCAATGGGCCTTACCCCTGACAGAGATCTATGCTCAAAAAGACAAATACTTCAAGCAATCTATGCGGTTCTGGGCTTTTGGTATTAAACTCCACCTAAGAGGTTCTCAGAAACAGCATGATGGAAAGAGCATAAACCCAGATCTGGATCTATTTGGAAAAGCAAATGCTGAAAATGATGACAATCAAGCAAGCCAGTTTTTTTTTATGGAGTTTTACACTCGTGCCAAAACTCATAAGTGGCACTTGAATGCACAAGTGAAACATGAAAAAAATGCAAATCCAGTTTTACTAAATGCTTGGTTGTGCCTCACCAGGCACTGATCGGTAGAGCTCGTTGCTTCCACTGTTGCATAAGCTGCATTGCCACAGCATGTAGGACAAAGACAGTGTCCATGCACATCATGGCCGAGATGATGCCATTGGAGACCTGCTGAAACCCAAATGGCACCATATCTGGTGTTTGCAGCAAAAAGAGTAAATATGGAAAGGACGCAGTGACAGAGAGGCTGGGAATTTGTGTTTTGAGCTTGATTTCCTGTGATTGAGCAACAGTGAAAAAAATATTTGGAATTAGTTCAAGTACGTGCAGAATATCTTGAAGAACCTGGACTCAAAGCAGTTTGTTGACTTTATGTGGCCCAGAAATAGCTCCTGTGTTCACAGATGTTTTCCTGATGTATCGTTCTCCACATATTGCTATACCTTTTCAGAACTATCTTGCTTGTCCTTTCAATATTTGCTGTCGTATCTTTCCATTATCTGTGAATATTGTATTGTTACCATTAGACTGATGCTTATCCACTCTTTGCCTTCCTTTTTTTTTTTTATCTTACCCAGCCTGATTGCCTTTCCTACCCTTCAGGAAAATGTTTGCTCGCATGAAGAAGTGCTTTCTACCTATTATTTTTTATACTTTTTGATTGCTGGCTCTGGTGGGCAGGAAGTGCCTTTTCTGTTGCTTTTCACATGAGGATAGCACAGGAAAAAAGAAGAGCTGGGCTTCCCATTAGGCACTTGCCCAATGGCTAGATTCAGTCTGTTCAGCACCTCGCGTTTCTGAGGTGGTTTCACTTCTCCCTTCTGTTTTACTACTTAAATCAAAACTGTGATCTCTTTTGAAATCTTGGTTTAGTTAAAGTAGCTGAAGGGGAGGAAGAAAAAGAGAGCTCTTAGTGTGACAGGCTCCATGAGATAAGAGGTGAGGTTGTTTTCTCTGCACCCTGGGTGTGCTATGTTGCCGTAGTAGGGTACCCCATGCCTCCTAAGATGGGTGAGCTGGGGAACCACCTGGAGTCAGTGGTTCCTCTGTGCAGGGGTTCATTCACCCCATGTTGATTGACTGGAATGAGAACGCAGCAGGCAGCTGTCAAACTTGGCTCTGGATGATTTCTGAACCTCAGAAAAACTAGCGCTGTTTTTCCACCTGTAAGCATCTGGAGCTCCCGGTGTGATGGGAACACTATCACACAGGGGTTTTGTGCCATGAGGTCCTACCTGCTGCCCAGCTTGGCCATAACCCGGTCAATTCAGACATTAATGGCTGTGTCTATAAACATTAAAACCCAGTGACACCCTTATGTGATATACTCAGCCACCCCACCTGTGATACCTGCACCCAACCCTATGTCTTGACCCTTTTGTCTACCATGAACAACTCAGCAAATGGATATCCAGCCTAAAGATGTTACAATAGTCTTTCAGGAGATTGCTGACAGTGTTTATATTACCCCAAATCTCATTATTTCCTCCATCAATTTTCCCTTTCATTGTATAAATGAGAGTGAATTACAGTATTCATACAGAGGGATGTATAGCCATGAACAGATTCACATCACTTAGAAAGGGTGCGTTTATTCATGAACACTTGAGTGTTTATTTCAAGAATATTAGCAAGGATAAATGAGCTTCAGAGATACCGGTGCTGTTAAGTAGCTGTGAGTATTCCTCCTGGAAGTGTACTTGAAGACTTTTTGAACAGCTCCTATTTATTACTTGCACAATGGATTAGCTGAGTAGTTCCACATGCCTGCAGCCATTTTTTTTGAATAAAAAGGATTTTTTTTTCCTTTACTATGTCCCTCCCATCCATCCCAGGAGTAGAAATAAGACTATATCACATAGATGGCCACTCTCAAAGGAATAGCAGAAATAGCTATTACTCATTGCAAGCCATTTGTAAATGCAGCAGTACTGACTGCAGTTTGACCAGTTGCAAAACTGCAAGAAATCAGCCCTTCAATAAAATTCATCATCTTCTTGCAGATAATCTGACAAAGAGAAAACTGCTAAAGGAGATAAATTAACTGGAGAAAACACTTGCAGTGGATAATTTGACCTGTTCTACCAACACAACATTCATGGGCAAAAGCTCTGGAAAATCCTTTCTCAATGGCTTGCTCCAGCAAAAAAATGACTATAGAGGACTTCTTACTGCCAAGGATTAGATATTTTTATATGATCGCAGTGTAGATATACAATTTTCTGAGGATACCTGCCAAAAGAAAGACCTATCTAGCAAACCATTGAGTTTTTTCAGTTCCATGAAAATGGACAGTTTCACAGAGTTTCAGCAGTGTTTTATACAGTTTCTCTAAGTTATAAGCACGCCCTAAAAGTTGAGGTGTGTTGTGCAAATACGTGATTTTTTTCTGTACTGAGCTAGATTTTGTCTGAAATCTCTAAAGTTACACCAGGATAAACCCCGCTGAAAATCTCTCTCAGAATACTTAGCTAATAGTTTACAGGGAAATTTAATAATTTAAGAAGATTAGTAGGTAAAAGTGAAGACTTGCAGCTTTCACCTTGACCTTTTTAGTACTAACTCACTTCATTGGTTATCATCACATTACTCAATCCAGGTGGAATGCAAAGAACAAGTTGCAAATCAAAATAACACCTAAATGAAAGGGCAGCATGGTAGAACATAGAGAACAACTGTAGAGAAACATTTATGGTTGCAGAGCTAATTCTCATCAGCTGAAATTGAAACCTAGATTGGGAGATGGGAGGAAGTGAGAAATTCTCCTGGGGGAAGCAGGGAGCGTCAGGAAGAATGAAAGGAAAATGGGACCCGTGTTTCAGACACAGGAAAATAAAAATCAGCATTTTGGGCAAAGAGCCAAGGCAGGAATTAATGAATAAACAAGACACGAGGAGGGGTATTGCCCTGCTTCTGGGTAGGTTAGGGAGGTTGTTGTCTGTCTGCAGGGAACAGAGTTAAAAATTTGGAAGATATTTGAAGCAAGAATTTGGAAGATATTCTACCCAAAGATGGGTAGAGATCAGCACAGTGCATAAACCCCCGAGCTAGTGGGCCTGCACACTAGTTCCCCTCGAGGTCCATGGTCTCCCTATGTATTTTTGGCTCGGCTGTCACAGAAGGAAGAGCCTGATTGGAAATTTCAATGGTGTTTTGTGCCTGGGGTCATCACCTCGTTGCTTCCTGCACATCAGCTCATTTTTGAGGCTGTCTCACCCTGTGTTACCTTCATCCAGCTCTTTCAAGGATCTTTTTTTGACACAAGGCCTGGACCTTCAGGAATGCCAGTCCAACAAAAAATTCAAAACTGATTACAAATCTGTCCTGAATCTGCTTTCTTCTCCATTCACGACCTTAGGATGCCTCCAGGTCTTCTCTGCCTCCCTCCCTTTCTCTTTCACCACTCCCCAGAGGAGGTTAGCACTTCAGAAATGGCTTTAGGGATTCTCCACAAGGAGAAAACAAGGAAACCCGGCGACAACCACCTCATCAGCAAACAGCTGAGCTCGGGAGAGATGCACATGGAAAGCCTGTGTTTGTTTATTACTAATGGGTAACGGAGATGATAACCTTTTAATCCAAAACCATAATGAAATATGCATATTTGTTAATGTGCAACTATAAAATGCAAATCTTGCAAACACAATGGGGAAGGGCAAAGAAAGCACTCGGCACCAATCCTAATTTATTCCTTTGGCTTCAGACATTTATCCAAATTGAGTTGTGTATGTAATATAAAGTCAAATGAATATGTAATTGTAATGTATATGTATAACCATTTTCATCTCAAATATGCCAACTGTTTATCATAACAGAAAGTAATACATATTTTGCCGAATAAAAGGTTACCTATTAAAATATTTTTACACCCTCCCCACCCTAAGCTTTTGTGTTCTATGTAAAAGCTGTATTTACATAGAGACAATTTCTGATTTTCCCTTTTGAGCTGCACTACCTGAATTCAAAAGATTTAAGAGATTAACAAAGTAGAATCAAAAAGATTTTTTCACAAAGTTCTTTCTTTTTGACTCTCCTCTTTTCCAAAGCGGCATAGAAATTGCTCTCCTAAATATCAATTTAAAACAATAGCTAAAAAGCTCAGCAATTTCCCTCTTTTATTTTCAACCCCAAAGAAACAGCTTTTCCCTTTTACTGTCAGAGTAACTACATATTCATCTACATATTCATGTGGTAGCAACTAAGCTTTATTTCTAGTCCTGGTCACCACTGTTTCTGTAAATCATCTCTTGGCAGCCTGGCAGACTGAGAGCTAGAACCAGCTTCACACTGCATGTGAGAAGATAGACATCAATTTGTGAAAATCTTGATTTGGGAAGAGGCCAGGAAAATAAAGATCAAAGATGCATCCTCTTTTCCTAGACCCACCTGAAGTCAAACCGCTACCTGCAATGAAAAAGTTCGGGTAGTTTTTCCTCCTTTTTTTCCTATGGGACCATAACGTTGAGGATGCCTGGGCGGCTGTGAGGAGTATTTCTGATTGAAATTTAGCATGGCTTAATTGTTGGGAATTTGAGAGCACTGCCAGGAAGCTGATAGCAGATTTTCCATTAACTTTACTGAATAGCAGAACAGAGGAATCAGGGGCCAAAGGGTCTAAAATCAACCTCCACCCATTTGTTGATCTGTCCCTCCTGACTCCTTTACGCACTTTCCCACTGCTCTCACACCTCTACACTTCATTTAATCAGTCCTGTCCCGTGCATTCAATGTTTTCCTTTCCTTTCTCTTAAACAAAACATTTGCTACCTCTTTGTGTTTTCTGACCCTCTTGAGGACCAGAGCAATGTACCAATAGCCAGAGGAGCAGAGCAAATCCTGCTTTTTATAGCCTCAAAATCTATAGACTCAAGAGCTTCGGAGAGTATGGAGAAGTTGATGACTTACTAAAACTGAGGAATTCTCCAGCCTCTTTTAAAGCCACATGCTCTGAAAGCCACAAGTAAGACTGTTCTGATGCAGAACTATGACCGAGTCCCAGGAAACACTCAATAGATTCCTTCTTTTCCCTGATGCCCTGAGCTAGACTAAAACAGCCATTCAGGAACATAGCCTGAAACAATTCAGTGCCTGATGCATCCTTAGCCTGAAAGTTCAAGTTTCTGCACTGTCAGGGGTCTCAGCTCCTTTTGCTGAAAGAAACGATCTCAGGAGGCCACTAGGAAGTTTCCAGAGGTGAATCTCTGAACTCCAAGACAACATTGGCAGGAACCAACCCGAGCCACCGTGTTGGCTGATGCTGCCTAACCCAGCAGCAGCCAGAGCCACAATAAGGTCACAAACCCTGGAGTGGACCCCACATTTCCAGCTGGAGAGTATCCCACCACCAAGCGGTTTTGGGGGAAAAAAGGGTTTTTTTTCTTTGTTTGTTTTGTTTTCCTCAAGTGACCTGAAAAGCAGATCAATGTTAGAAGGATAGCACCATGTTTCATCTATTTTCCCTTTTTGAACCATCCACAGGGATTCCACAGAGATGGTGCCGCAGAAAATCAGAATGGGAGAAAAGGTCTATTGAATTTTGACAAAGGCAGGTGAAGGGGCAAAGCAAAAAAAAGCCGGTGGCCAAATGAAAATGCTCCACTAAAAGTCTTCCATCATTTCAGACTCATAAATCATGATGCAGATTAATGAGAAATTAATGCAGTGCAGAAATTCCTGGCGGTGAGGAGCTGTCGGTCAGCAGCAGGAGCCACAGTGTGTGATACAAAGCAGGGAAGGTCTCCAGAAAGAGAGAGGGCTCAGCAGCCTGGAGATGTTCCTTAATGAGGAGAGACAGAGGGGTCAGCATGGGAACAAGATAGTGTGCGTCTGCATCGGGGAGACAAGGGGCACTATTTAAAAATCCTGTCAGAAGACTCTCTGAACTGATTTGTATTAAAGCTTTATGCACAACTTCTAATGAAAAAATCCCCCTGCATCAAATCATAATATATAAGCCTTGAAAGAGAGAGGGAGCGCTTGTGCACCAGAGAGAGAGGAAAAAAAAATCAAAGGGGTTGAGGTTAATTTCACTATGCGTCTCCTCTGTTTGGGGAAAAATATCACAGATGAAGAAAATAGCCTACTTTACCTCCTGTTCTTTCCTCTCTGATCCTCCAGTGGCTTTATTTTAGGCATTTAACTTTCGGATAGCAGTTAGGCGGGTCACATTTTCCCTCCGTTTAGTGGCAGGTTTGGAGTGCATCACTTAGTGCTGCAATGGAAGCGGTGGAGCAGGTGTGTGGCAGATGACTCACGTCTCTCCTGGAGCTCAGGCATTCGGGGCTAACAGGTAGCTTAGCGTGTTGCCAGCCCAAGCGCTCTGAGCCTCTCTGCAAAGCAGGGCATGCAAAGATGGGGGGACCATTTCTCCTTTTTTTGATATCTAAAGCAGGTGGCTACTGTCATCTTCTAAGGTAAGCGTTCTTGCTCTTCTTCATAAAAAGTCTTCTCACTATGAACCCAAGCCAAAGAAAAGTATAAATTGATTCCTGTCATTTCAGCCCATCCATGCAAATTTGCGACAACTGTAGCAGAAACTCGTGGGAGTCATTTTGGGAAAAGTGGACGTTCCATGGCAGGTAGGGAGTCTTTATGCAAATGCTGCACTAGTACCTTCATTTATGGCTCCTGTTGATCCCACAGGCTGCAGGATGCCTGTAACCATAGCAATCTGCTCGGATAGGAAGGTTCTCTATTGTGCATAGAATAGAGAGTGGCAGCTGATGGTATCTGCGGAAAGAAGTATCCAGACAGTGCCACTGTGGATGATGAGTGGATAATGGGAGTGCACACTCCTAGCCCAGGAAGATGATAATCCATAACAATCATGGTAAGTCAGGTAGACAGCAGTGCTCAGACACCATGGGGATGGGCATGAGAAAAGAACACGAGGAGAATAGAGAATAAATGAGGATAAATATTCAGCTGACTCAAACGTGAACACATCCAGACGTCACTATGCACCATAGCTAATAGAGCTATATACACACAGTCCAATACCTGCTCCATCCATACAGGCCTTTCAGCTGTGGGATGGAGCTTTGGGAAAGTCAGACCATGGCTCCACCAGTCAAGGCAATTGGCAGCACAATGAGGTGAACGCAATCTATTGTGGTTGTGACAGACATGAGTGTCTCCATGCTGAAGATGTTACCTTTCTGCAAGCACAGGAAAATAGTGTGAACTATACCCCAAAGCATCCAGATTTCACAGGACACGTGTTCTAAAACAATATGACAATCCTATCAAAAAATGGATCTTAGCATCTTTTAAATACTCCAGCTACCCAGATTTCCTCAAAGATGTAAACCCTGTGCACTGGTGGTTTCTGATACTGTGGTACATTATAAATGTCTGAAAGTGGCACCTAGTGTCTTGCTTGGCACTTGCTGGCTCTGGAAAAATCCTTCACATGAAACGTGAATATGATCCGGCCGTAGCTCCCATTCTGCATGCTGACTCTTTCACTGAAGCAAAATAAAGAAAGTCTCCAAGTCACAAATAGTATTTGGCACATCAGCACTCCCACAGCTCTTTAGTATAAATTAATATCTCCCTTTTGGAGAGGCAGAAACAGTTGTACAAATCAATTTCTTTGCCTAAAACCACTGAGGAGGGCAATAATGGAGAACCAGAATTATCACCAAGAGGCATCCAAAGCATGTGCCCAGCTCTCTGAGCTGTGCTGAACTCATAAATCCTCATTGCTTCTACATTCTTGCACACAAAGCTTGGATAGCTTCTCAGCTTGGGTAGTATAATCCTGCGACTTTCTGCTGTCAGTGCATAGATCCATGTCTCCTTGGCCATCTGTCATTATTGAAGACCATTCTTCTCAAAATCAGGGTTTTGTGTACTGGTGAGGACTCTTAAAATATACATCTCTTGCCATATCTAAGAGGAAAAAACTAGGGAGAAGAGAATTTTTGGGGCTTGTGCAACACAAATTGCCTGGACACTAAACAGGCCACACATTCATATAAGCATCCCCTCTGACAGTGTCTTTGGCTTTTAAGATACTTGTTCTTCATATTGCACCACTGGGTACAGCACTGTTTTTTTTTTTTTTAATCTCACATGCACACACTCAACAGATGAAATAAAAGGTATGGAAAAAGACATCATAAAAAGCATCCTGTTCATCAAAAAGCAACAGCTCCGGAACAGTGGTGAAATAGAGATATAGTTACTTAGCTTTAATAAAGGAAAAAAAGCCATTGTCAAAATGATAAGGCCATTCCTGTTGTCTCCCCAAGTGATAGTAACTCTGCAAACACTAGTGCATGAGTATTGTTAGGATATTTCATGACAAGTGCTTGACAGAATAAGTTATACACTAAACCAAGGTAAGTCCAAAGCCTCCAACTTCACCTCCTCCCACATCCCTGCATACACGACAGCCTCCTCTTTAATGCTATTGCAGCTGGGATTTGTGTTCCCTATGGCTTTTCATCTGTTTCCGTTTAAATATAACACTGCTCTTGAGTCAGTTGACAAGGTATGTTTCACTGATAAGCAGCCCAAATTCGTCTTGCAATAGGTCATCAGAAAGCCAGACGATCACATCTTGAAAAATGTAGGAAATGTCTTCAGAAGTGCCAGTGAAATGAGTTGGATAAGGAAAGAAAAAAAGAAAAAAAAAAAAAAAGAAAGAAAGGCAAAAAGAAGTAATAACACTGAAACAAGAATACAGAGATCAGCTGAAAATCTCTTGTAGAAGCCCTGCTGTACAGTCTAGAGATAAAATTTACCCATCTGCTCAGAAGTGGAGATTTTCCGCTCGCAATGACTTGACACAAGTGCGCTTTCCGTGCTGCAACTTTTCATTCTGTCACTGCAGAGGAGAGGAGAAGCAGCCCTGGGATAGCTCCATCCCCATGCGTGAGCCTAGTGGGATGAGTGAAGGTCAGCGCTGCAAGGTCCTTACCTGCCGAAGTAGTCAGGGACTAAAGGGGGATGCAGGGAAGGGTCTTAGGCATGAGTTAAATATTCCATATTTTTATATATTTTTTGCTTTTTTTTCCCCTAATATATATTACTTCTGCATAGGAATATACCTAGGCTAGCGCACTGGGCTAGTGCACTTCCTAACTGGGCTCGTGCACTTCAGCCCAGCGGGCTGGGGCTGGATGCAAGGCTTGCAAGGAGCTGAACTGAGCAGCCTCTGCAGTGATGTGGGGAGGGAGACCAGGGCTGAAAACAGGATCATGAACAGCAGCACCAGCTGATGGAAATTGCAGTGCCCTGGGCTACATAGCAAGGTCCACAGCATTTGGCACAGGGTTGGGGCCAGGAGTTTATCTTCTGCTTCTGTTCACAGAGCCCCGAGAATATCCATCCTTGCCCCATCTTGGGAGGCAGGCGTCAGGGTAATCCAGTGTCCCGGGCAAAAGATGTATAATTCTTTATCTCGCAGGGCACTCCTGTAACCTGGGATGACCGAGTTCCCTGGAGACCTCCTCCCTGTATCCCAAAACTGCCTTGGAAAACACAGGATGCATGGGAATACGCCTAATTCCTAAGCGCACCCTGCTGTCAATCAGTAAGTCAAATCCCAAATCCCGGGACAGATGGTTGCTCAGCACTTGTCAAATTTTGGCGCTCAATATTTGGTATTTCACGAAGAAGCAGCAATTCAAATACGGAGCCATTTTTGTCACTTTTCCCTCCTCTAGCTGAAAAGCTACAGAAACAGAGTTTCTGCAGCACCTGCTCTAAGTGTCACTTTAAAGAAGCCTTTGCTGAAGGGGGATCTTGGCCCCATCCGCTGCAGAAACACGAGCAGCCCCTGCCAAGCAAAGCACAGATATTTGCTCCCCTTTTACTAGAGTGCAGCCAGCTCTGGGGAGCTGCAGTGTTAGAGCAAAGAGTGGGCAAGCTTGCCTGGGCAGAGCCACGATCAATGTTTATGAATTATTTTCTCCAATGTCTTCGCCCCCTTCTTTGGAGGCAGCGAAAGTGATGCTGCCAAATATAAGCGAATAAACAAAAAAGATCAGCATCCCACGAGCTCCCCACAGAATGTGACGTGAGAATCTGCAGCAGCAAAAGTCTGTGGAGAAAATAGATTGGGGAGGGTGTTTTTTTTTTCTTTTTTTAAAATAAATATTTGAGGCACACCATGGGAGCTGAGCGGCGCTGTGGTAAGTGTATCAAACACTGAGAATCCCCAGATTAGCAGCTCGGAAGGCATTAGTTGGCTGCAGAAAACAGCTATCTTGAACATGCAGAATTAGAACAGGCACACAAATATAGAAAAAAAAAGGTAAGTAAATAAAGTGTGAAAGTGCATGAGGAATAAAACAATCCCTACCAAAGGGTCAGAATAAAGAGGGTGAGGGAAACCAGCATCACTGATGTCCGTCCGTCCATCTATCTTCTGCACATCTTTGTCTCGCCCTCCCTTCCTACACCCTTATCTGCTTTTGAGATCAGATTGACAGAGAGCTACACAGCTAATCAGGACGAAGGGCAGCTGCTGCCTTCAAACAGCTCCTAATGGCTTGCTGAAGTCATCTATCTCCCCTTCGCTTGGGCTTTACATCTTCCAGAGGCCTTTAAAGACCACGGTGCAACATGGAGCGCTTAACAGTTGGCAAACGCTGATTTTAAGTGTGTTTGTACATTTACGGGCTGAACCTGGAATGATCAAAGATAAATAATCTCCCCAGTGCTCCTCAGTAAAAAAGTTAATGAAACTTGCAGCAGGGAGAGGGCAGGAGGCTGTGTATAGCTGGGTTCAGATTTCTAGGATTTTTTTAATCACTTCATTATAATTACTGGAAGCATTTTTTCCCATCCATCTCCTTCTCATTTTCTCCTTACCAGTGCCTTCATTCCCCTCATCTCCAGTAAATACATTTAGTAAAAATTGCACTCTTTGCAACTCATGTGTCCTCACATTAACAACCTCAGTATCCTTCTCATCACAGGCTTCAGATCAGTTTTAGATTTTTCTGCAGAATTAACCTGGGCCCAAACCCATCATGTCCCTTGCAGGCAATTGCACTGAGTGTAGTCAGGCTCCCAAGGGAAAATCTAAGGATTCTGCCTTCAAATGCTCCAGCAATGACCCAGGCTTTCCTTCCCATGCCCAGTGCCACAGGTGGGAGCAAGATGCACTCCAGCTTGGGTGCTGGAAGGTCTCCAGAGCTCAGGTCCTCCAAATCTGCAATGGGGAAAACTTTCCCCTAAGCAACCTTCTCTCTGCATCTGTAAGTGGACATGTGCATCTTCACAGCTCTCAGAGCTGCATGATACTCACTATGCACAATCCCTGCAAATTAAATAAAAGCACAAAATTAATGGTGCTATTAATGCCATCCCTAGGATAAATAAGATGTCTAAAAGGAACCTTTCAATAGCTGTGTAGTCTGCAGCTCATCCTGGCATCTTTGGGTTACTCATCCTACTCACAGAGTGCTCTAATGAGCATCACTTCCACATCAGCTATGATAGACCAAAGTCTATCTTCTAAAAGTTCATGCTACTCTCTAAGCTTTGCTTATTCATTAGGCAGAGGGCACTCAGAAATATTTTCTGATGAATGACCATGAAACTCTACAAACCTGTGAATTCAAAGTCTTTCCACTACAAACTTCATAAACATTTGCAGTGTTTGTAGCCTCACCATATAAAGACAGATTCTATATCTGCACATAGAAAAACACATTTTCTCACAAAAGCTCTAAGTCTGCCTTTTGTACAGTGAAGGGACTCATAAGGAAACCTGCAGCTACAACATTTTTAATTGCCCGTGCTCTTCATGCTCCATCACCACCTGAACCCACCAAAGAGATGATATCAACTTGAGGACTAAACTCAGGCAACAGCACAGCACGTTCATTTTGCCTGGTGCCAGGTCCCAACTCCTGGAAACAAATTATCATGCCAGTATTTATGAAGCTGGAACCAGGTGTGAACTTTTCATCACAGTCAGTATCACTTCAAGTAGATGTACTGAAATAAAGAATTCAACAAAGATGCTTCTCCCACCAAAGAAAAAGCAGCACTAACCCAAAGTCTGTGATCTTGTGTATTGTGATAGCTGTTTAGACTCTGCAAACATGCCTGCACTTTGGTCTCTGTTGGGTTTCATAGACTTTATCCAAACTTCAGAAGCCATCCCTGAATATTGATAGGGAGGTTTTAGTAGAATCATTCAGCTAAAAACAAGCCAGCAGAAGACAAGGAAGAAAGGAAAGGAAAAAAAAAAAAACCTAAAAACATTAGAAAGGGTCACGGCTGGATTTGCTGAACAAATGAGCTCTCTTGTGACTATGAGATCTCATCATACTCTCATACTCCTCTCAATTTTGTTGTAGGAAGCAGCATAAGACAATGAGTGACCTTCAAATACAGTGTGGGAATATGCAGGCTGACTCTGAAAAAGAAACCTCCCTAAAAGGATATAATCAGATTCCCCCAAAGGAGATCTTTTTCCGTGTTGCTGTTTAATCTCTCCTAGCATATAGCTGTGTGTACTTTTAAAATAGATCGATCATGCATTAAAAAGTAAAAAAAAAGAACCCCGGGGTATTGTAGTTTGCACCTGCAACATAAAATCAGCTGGAGTGGAGGAGGGGGTTGGCAGCAGAACTGCTGGCCTACAAAGGCCTTGGGATGTGTGGTTATAGGCAACAGAGACAGATCCAGATATAAATATATAGGCAGGAAATGCATGCAGACCTGTGTGTGACTACGGACCGCATGCGGCCAAGCCTCCTCGTTCCTTCACATCCCATTAACGTTGCGTTCATTGTAGCAGCACATTGAGGCCACAAAGGCTGGAGGCTGCCCGTGAGCCTAGGATGAGACAATCCCCTGCTCCGAGCTTTTGCCGTTATAGCCGACGAGTCAAGTGATGGTAGGAAGGTGAACATCACCCCAGGTTTAGGAGAAGCAAGGCCCTAAGACTGTTACGATGACCTTTAATAAGTTGTATAAGGGGCCTATGAGCTAACCAGCTCCCGTTCATTTCTGATGAGATTTGCTCAATTACTTGCCCAATTACTGCAAACTTGGACAAAGCAGGTGAGTCACTTCCGCTATAAAAAAGGCTGGTTAAAGAACTGAGATTTGAAGCCAAACTTACTGGAGACCCCTAATCACAAGGCGAAAGCCATCTGAGAGAGGCCATTTCTTCTGAGGTCAAGAGCAACTAACCCCTTCAAGCAGGTAGAGCATCAGGTCTTAAACCTTATTCACTCACAGCATAAATCCAACCTTATTCACTCACAGCATAAATCCTTTTATCCATGTCTGTAAGGATTTAATTCCTACCCCCACTTGTAAGTGAGGAAGAAGAGTATGACTGGAGAAGCTTGTGGGCTGGATTCCTTTCAAATCTGTTCTATAAACTGTATTTACCCTTAACATTAACATGATAGACCACTGAAAAGTGTAAAATTGGACCCTGTATCTGTCAATACAGGACCAGGAATATAGTCAAACTTTACTCATGGTTTAGTATTTTTATTTTTCTTGGTGTCTCCCTGAAAAGAAGTCCCTGGGTTTTTTGATTTATATTTTCCCATCTGAAATGCATAAATGATGTGGTGCTTTTGCTCATCCACGAATCTTTTGTGGTTTTGTTCAAAATTTTACTAAAAGTGACATGATAAATTACCACCAGAATCAATTTGTACTGAGGAAAGGTATCATTTAAAAAAAAAAAAAAAAAGAAGAGGGACAAAAATAGGTAAAGGGAAGATGAGGGAAAGGGGAAAAGAGTGAGTTTATGATCTCTTTGAATATGTCATACTCCAGAGGCTGTGTTACTCAGATGAGACAGGCAGACTAATTACCTGCTTGGCAGGTTCATAGATTCAGGAGATGGGATGAACTCAAAAGAAATTTTGACCCATTCAAAAGGACCAGTCCATTTCTTGTTATCTGTTGTGGAGAAAGTGTGGGAGCGGAGGAAGGTTGGACATTTCATGGCATTGCTCACAGTTAACCCTCTCTAACCTTCCCATGTCTCTGTCACATTAACTGTGCCCTAGTCCCCCCTCTGAGACTCTCCTCACTGCCTGGTGCCTCTAACTAAAACCAGATATTTCTTCGATCTCTGCCTGGAAGTTTTCCATAGGAGCTGCTGGAAGCTTTCTGGTGCTGATAGCCTGTCTGCTGTGGCTATGAGGATTATTTCTCCCTGCTAATAAGGTGTGCCAGTCTCATGCAGGATCTGATGCAATCTGGCCCAAGAACCCTTCTTCCATTAGCCCTTTGCTTCACTGACTTTAACTCTCTTATTTGCAAGCCTATCACAATCTTGTGTTGGGAAAGGGCCACCAAAGATAGAGAAGGGTAGAAGATACTTCCCAACCCTGGACTCACACCCAACTAGGCTTGTCCGGAGAAGGCCACAGCCCTGGGAAGGCCACTCTGGCCTGTCTCCGCATGAGGCAGAGGAGCCCAGTCTGGGGCACCAGCAGCGATGGCATTAAGCCTCACTTTGAGCCCTGCTTTCTTGCAATGCCACACTAATTTATATGTGGGCAGGAAGACTTTTGGCACCACCGTACATCCTTCCTATCCAATCTTTACATGACTCTGCTTCCAGTTTGGGTGGGCAGATAACATAGCATTTAGTTGTGACAGATACTCCACTGTTTATGCAGTAAAGGGAAGGCTTTTTTCTTTGGTTGAGCTCAGAATAGCCAAGTAGCAACAGGTAATTTGATATAAGCAGCAAAACAAATGTTTAACATGCTCATTTAATTTTCTGAAAGAAAAGCACCATAGTAAGTAGTATTATTATGAATCATGTTGCCATGTGTTGCTTCTCCCACATCTTTCAAAGGTGTTGGAAGGGGAGCTTGTTTATGTAGTGAGTAGCATCCCTGGTGTTTGCTTCTGCATCTTGTTTCAACACTTTTTGCAGACAGAAATCTTGCCACTGTGTTGCAGATCTGAGGACATTTCCCTTCATAAACAATCATTTTCATCACAAATGCCAGGATATGAGATGGGATCAAATTATGGAACGCCTGTGAAAATACCTGTTTTCACACACAAGTGCTATCAAAGTAAATATTAGTTAGGTTACACACAGTAACACTGGTTCTTGTATATTTGGTCTCTGTTAGCCCTACATACACTTTATTTTGTTTATTTTTTACCAGAAACAGAGGCATTTTGAAGTGCCTGGCACCATGTTAACTTAGCATTGGAATCCCATAAGTAGAGACAACTCATTTTAAAGGTGACTTCGTACTTCATCCTTCATTTACTGAGGAAATCTATCAAGGATGTTATTTCTGCACACAACTTACACGTTACAACAATTAGAAGATCCCAAGTATTATTTCTGTTTACATTTGGCTTACTTGGAAAAGAACACACGAGCTTTAACACAAGCAAAATCTAGAGATCTTTTTAAATCACTGCACCAGGCTTAGCAGATGCATTCTGCCTAGACACACCTGGAGTGCTGCTGAATTTACAACACACAGTATGTCTGCTTAAAAAAAAAAAGTCTTCTATTTTAGGTACACTAACTGCAGGATGCAGCTGCTGTGCTAGTGAATATACCAAGTGCACCTTATTGGAAACACAACCAGCCCATGTCCAGGTAGAAGCCAGCCAGGTTTACAGATGGTGTTTGACCACTAAACTGGAGCATTCAGTGCTCCAGGGAGGCTCAACTTGAAATCCCTGCAAGGTAAAGAGAATCTGAACCCATCTGGATTTCATGTGATCTAAAGGTAGTTGGGCCAAGATATTCCAGGACCATACTGACACACTGACCATATTTCCATGGCATTTTAATTGGAAACAATCTACGAATTCCTAAATCCATGAATTCCTAAACAATCAACGTCCATTCCCCTTTAGCTGTAGGCATCAAGTCATTCAATACCTATACAGAAGATGGGCCTCACCGTATGTGTTGAAAAAGAGGTGGCCCATAGCATGGTGAATCTAATGGTTAAAAGCTTGTAATTGCCACTTTAGATTTATTATCTTTTATTATTTTCTGTATTTTCCTTCACTTGAGTCTGTTGATTCCTGCATCCCGATGCTCCTCCACACGGATATTTCTGAAAAGCAATAGTGTTCTCTATGTTTTTCTTAGTCTCCTGCTGCAAGATTAGAGCAGCCTAGCAAATAAAGTGAGTAAGAAGTAATAAGAGAATCAAACCCACTGTCACCTGGCAAAACAGCAGGCCGGGCTCTGAGGGGAAATAGGACTCTATGGAAAGAGGACTTTTCCCTTCATTCTTTCGCAGCTGGAAAAAAGCAGATGGTGGAGATAGAAGGCTGAGCTTGGCAATGAGAGTGGAGAGGCTGCAGGAACCTCTATTCCTTTGCTGTTTGCACACTAAATGATTAGAGGCCCTTGTGCTCTCAAGGAGATAACCTTCTTGCCCAGCTGGCTGGAGGAGCAAGCCTTTCATGAATGACATGGGTGCTGCATTGCCCCAGCGCTCTGATGGCTGCTGTTCTGAGGAGGAGATTTTGGAGGTGGTGCAACGTTGAGTGCTTCGAGGTGCTCTGCACAGCACGGGGCATGCCAGGACGGCAGCTCAGGCAGCAGCGAGGCAGCAGCCCAATTAGCACCAGCACATACAGGAGCCATCTGTGCTAGTGCAAATCATTAGCTGCAAAAACCCAGTACAGATGCATTCGTCTGAATGGTTGAATAAAACTGGAGCAATTGGAGATCTGCACAGGGCCAAAAAAAAAAGCAGATGGAGAAGAGGGTCCTCTTGAAACCTGGCTTGAGTTTTTGCATGGGATTTGGGATGGCCTTGTTCCCACTCCATCACAGCCTAAAACTGCTCTCTCAAACACCTTCAGTTTATAAGAATCCCTCACTGATTCCTGTCTCCATTTCTACGTTGTGTGAAAGTAACACACAATCCATGCCTTCCCCCTTTGTCGTACCATACACCTTCTGCTTTTGAATTTCTTATTTCTGTGAGTAGCATTTGGGGACACAGATTGACTGAGAGCAGTGGTACGGTATAAGCAACACCAGAAATAGAGTCCAAATGACCCAACGAGAGCCTAGTAACCACTGAAGGATTGAAAATACTTTTCTCACTCCTTCCGGAGAAAAAAAGAAGCCACCTGCCTTCGAACGCTCACAGCAAGCACTGCTTGATAAGGCTGTTCATGACAGCCTCCCCACTCTCTTGTTCCAAAGCTTCCCTTTTCTCCACCTCCAAATCCCTTGGATCCACTGCTGTCGCCATATCTTCTCCTCCACTGATGGAAGGCATCTCCCTCATCTGCTTGGATCTAACTTGGTTTTCCTCCTACCTGCAACATCACTGGAGGAGGCCATAATCTTCTAGGGACAAGTTGCATTGTTTCAGTGGCAGTAAAACATCTTTCCCAACTTCCTCCTGCCCTGTACATATCCTGCTCTCCAATAAGAGCAACGCAAGGTCAGGAGTAGTCTTGGTCATTAGCCAAGATCATTAGCCAAGGTCATTAGTAGTTTTACCCACCTTGCAGGAGGTGGCTAATGAACTAGATGGGATGCTCACTCATGGTAGGACCACCTGTAGGGACCACCAATGCCAATGGCTTTCCCAGGACACACAAGATGCAATTTCACTTAACGCTGCTTGTCTTACCCCTTTCCTGTTACTAGTAGGTAACAAGTTCTGAGCTGTCATGTTCAAAGGGGGACGGAACTGGATGTTTGGGATTTTTGGTTACTCTGAACACATCTGTACTCAGAAGAGATGCACTTCCTCGGCCCAGTTTCTGTGGAGGAGGCAGCTGAGCTTCTAGAAAAGTCCTTTCTAGGCTTCTCACTCCTTCTTCATCATTAAAATATGGAATGTTTGACAAGTTATTCATTCCTTATTCACATAGACCCTTCCCTTTAAAGAGAATATGTTACAAAACATCCAGGGAAAAAACAACCACAAAAAAGTGGCCAGAAAAGCTCCTTTCCTTTTCATTTATACCTCAAACATATTCTAAAGGAGACTCAACAGTACAGCTGGGGACCATCAAGCCTGCCAAGAAAGAAAAGCAGTTGGCAGAAACCACCGTACAGTCCAGATGATCCCATATTCCTGGGCTCCAATGTGTGCCCCCTCCAGAAGTTCAATGGTATTGACATCAGATGTTTTGATTGACCTCATTATATATAGAGGGACCATCTGCAAAAGCTCAGATCTGGCTCCAAGCTTCTTGGAAATCCAGGTCTGGGATTTTGATTTGAACCTTTGCCTAACTCACTCAACCTCTGCCAGTGCAGAGTGAAAGCGTGGTGCAAGATGTCAGGAATTCATGCTTTATCATAAGTGCTAGGCCAGATCTTCAGCAGAGCTCACTTCATTCTAAAAACTTCTATTTCTAGATTGCCCTTCAGATGCCTCCACGATCTTAAGGCTCTACTGCAAATCTTGGCCTATCCATCCAATTTCACATCCAGCCACCAGATTAAGGAACCCCTCCAAGTGCTATTAACAGAGGCCACAAAGCTGACACTGTGGCCAGTGATTCATATCTACGTTATCCCCTCTTGCAAAGGTATCTTGCATGTGATGTATTCCAAAGGGAATGTAGGATAGCTGCGGCTTCCCAGATTCCCCCTAGGCTCCACAAAGGCCAAATATTTTGTAAATAGAAAGCAGCCATGACAAGAGGCCTTTTCTCTTTCCTTTATTTCTTTAAAAAAAAAAAGAAAGAAAGAAAAAAAGAAAAAAATGCATTTCTGAGATTCCATTGGCAACCATTCTGCCTTAACAATCTGCTTGACTCAGCCCAGGCTACGCTCTTGAGACTTGTTAAGGGAGGGGTAGGGAAGATATCTCTACACTGTTCTCTTCTTTCCTTCTTTCTTTAATCAAAGCAAGAAAATGGTGAGGGGAGCGAAAAAAGAGGGGGGGGAAAACCAATAGCCCCCTCCTCCCAACTCCTTGGCTTTCTCCCCTATCTTGCTGGCTGTCAGATGCTCCCACATTCCTTGCACGTAAGTGCTTTGCTTCAAAAGTTCGGAGGAGAAGAGAGGGAGAAAGGGAAACCGCATTGCACAGTCCCTGTTGATAAGGTTCAAAGCAAAGAGAGGCGCCTCAGAAGCACATGCAGCCTCTTCCTCTCTCCCCATTACAAGGAAAAAAAAAAGGAAAAAAGAAAGAGCTAAATTCCGTAGCAGTCTCTGCTTTCTCCTGCTGCTGTTATCTTTCCTTGCACACAGGCTGGAGGTAGGAGGAAGATAGAAACTGTCCTGTTTACCTTGCAATTTCTCTCCACCCCCAGCCCCCTTTGAAATGTCAGCTCTAAGCTGCTTTTGCACTCCCATTTTTTAATGGCATTTGTAAAAAGAAAGAAAAAAAAATGCTGGACATGTTTGTTTGATGAGGTGTTTTTCTTTTTTTTTCTTTCTTTTTTTTTTATGGCTGTTTTAAAATGCCCAGAAGCTGCAATGAGTCCAACTGAGGTTACCCAAAGAAACACTCTGCCTAGCTGTTCCCAGCTGTTAATATTTCCCTACTTCCTAGCTGTTAATATTTCCCCAGCCTTGTTATTACATGAATTCCCCCTTCCTCTGCCTTTCATAAATCCCTTGAATTTTCCCTTTCTGTTCAGCCTTGGACGAGCACAGAAAGATCACTAAGTTATCACCGTGTTACTCGTGTGAGGAATCCAGCCAAGAATTCTTAGGCCTAGCAAAACAGTAAGACCCATCTGTCCATCAGTTGTGCTAGAGGAAGAATAAGCATACAGAAATAACTGAGAAACACATATGCACATTTACAAATAAATAAATAAATAAATAAATAAATAAATAAATAAAAGAAGAAGGAAAACCCAAGAGCCATGAAAGTCAGAAACCAGCCACTGGAACCTGCAGTCACGGAGAATATTAAGGTAGAGTTTAAGTCACTTTACTGAGATATTTCAGATGAGCCCCATTTAAAAGCTCTCCCTTTACTGCTTTCAAAGGAGAATTAAAAGAGCTAGGAGACCAGCATAGAGAAGGAGAGAAGTCAGTAAAAGTTAAAGTGCTTATCAGACCGTCCCCTTGCTTCCCCTGTCTAACGGGAGCATCAGTCTACTCAAGCACAACATCCCTTGCAAGGACACCTTAGGACAAGTTAAAGCTAAGGAATAAGGCTAATACGTGCTTTCACATCCAGGTGTGCATGGTGGGAGAGTCAGATGTAGACTGGATGCCTTGGGCCACCCAAGTAAACAATATCTGCTCTGCAATGGCTTTGTATGTCACAGGTGAGATAGACAGAGGCAAATCTCTGCTTATAGGGTTCAGCTGGGGATGGGGTGGGACAGGTATTTAAGTTTTGACTGCCTCATCTTGCTGTGGGTTGTTGGGTTGGTTCTTGTGGAGCTGGCTTAGAGGAGGGTGCTTGTAGGTCTGCACCCTGAGTGTGCTCCTGCCTGCTTGGTGGCTTTGCTTCCTCTGCACCCTTCAGCCCAAGAGCCTGGACAGATTTCCTTCAGTGGTATGTATCAGTGTGTTTATCTTTTCTCTGTTATTGTTGCAACAGCTGCCCAAGATGAGTTAATGGCTCAAAAGCAGCATTTGAGGAGTGCACAAAATAGATTTGTCAAAATACAAATGATAAGAAAGGCCCTTAGTGTTATCAGCATTTACTAGTGAAAGCTGGCAGAAGAAGGAAATATCCCAATTTATCCCAGTCTGTTAACTCTATCCAGATTGTCACAAAGCTAATAATTTCTACTAATCACAAAAGTTTTCTTTTTTACTCCTTTCTATGTAGTCAGGAGCTAATGCTGAAGATAATGAATATTTCCAGCCACAGTAATGCATTAGATCCAGCAGGGCCATCGCAGCTAAAGCCTCCTGTTGGCCTCCTTTACAGACAGTAGAGGAAGAGGATGGTTGATGGCAAGCAAGGAGATGGTCCTGTTGCTCCTAACTGGATTTGGTCCCAGCACGCTGAAGAGCCCTTGTCTCATTTCCTGGTTGTTTTCCAGCTAGAAGATTGGAAACTCAGAAAATTCTGAAAAGTGAAGATCCAGTCAAGCTTCCACTTGCCTTGAACGTCTGAAGAGATAAGAGACCTAAGCTCCATTCTGTTAAAAGATAAGGGACGTTGTTACTGCTGAGCTCGCTCCAAGTTCAACGGATTTCATCTGTGTGACAAAGGGTATCACATGCACTGGATATCATTTAATGCTTCCCTAACCCTGACTGGCCCAGGGGCACTGTTGAGGAATGACTTTCCATTAAAAACAGCCTCATATAGCTTCACAGAAAGCCTTTGTAGTGGAAAACACTGGCTGCTCATTCCGACAGACTAACTCATGCTTCATGAGCCTAACTGGACCAAAGCCATGGCTGTACCTTTGTCCAGGTCAGCTGCAAGGATTTATCTGATATCCGAATTGCAAATTTTCAGTCCAAGGGCAACTGTCCATGTAAGAGTCCCTTAAAATACCCCAGGAATGCAGCAGGAAAACTGGGAGCCCCGGGGTCTTTCTCTCCTCCTTACTGAAGAGGAAAGTTTTACTGAAGCAGCTTCTGCCACAGCACCAGAGCCCATCCCTGACTTCATACACTGCCCCACGCTTCCTCCACACACGTATTTGTGTTGCTAAGGATTTTTCTTCCACAAAATACAGTCATCAAGAAATGGAGAGTGGTGCAAATGTCACTTCCTCATGAGTGAGAGATGGAAAGAAAGAGAAGGGTTTATGCTAAGGATAGTTCTCCTCAGTCCATGGTGCCAAATCTGTCACGGCCAGTGGGACAACCTTTCCTGGAGCAACAGGATACCCAGAAAGTGAGTGCAAAGTCATTTTATAGCTACCATACTGTTATAGTTACATAGCTCATGGGCATAGGAGTTCAGATCCAAGCTTGAAATCTGTAAAGGAGCAGACTGGGAACCCACATATAAACCAAGATTCTGGATCTGTTTCCCCACATGCCCATTTCTGAGCCTTAGCTGTATTTAAAAAAAAAAAAAAAATCAATTCTGGAACAGGAGAAAAGCTTGCTACAAAAAAGCAAAGGGGGAGGCTTAGCCTTTGTCATTTACCCTGAGGAATTTCACTTACCAGTGAAATAACAAAAAATTTTCCAGTAGGTAAAAGGAAATCCATGCTGGTTATTGCTGAACGGTTGTCTATTCACAGCTGGCCTCACCTACCCTACCTTTGTTTGGGCCTCAGATCAGCCTGTTTTGCCTGTCATGTAGCTCTTGATGCTAAAGATTGAATTTTCTGCCCATCACATGTGAAGCAGACATTTCGAAGCTAAATATCTAGTCTGTTTTCAATTTTTCCTTCAAATACCAGAAGTGATTGCACCACATTATGGACTAATCGCCTGTCAAATTTAATTTCTTAAGCTGAGGCTGCTTTAGAGCCAAGTGAATAAAAAAGAAAAAATACTCTGTCCAAACCCACTAAATTATTATTTTTATGCCTGTGTAGTTACCTAGAAATGGGAACTATTTCTTAACCTCTCGGTTTAACTGTATAGCAAATACATTACTGTCAAACTAGGGCATTATATGCAAAATCTTATCTTCAAAAAGGTCTTCATATCTAACCATATCTTCATATCATAATAAACCCCATTTTATGAAAGTAGTATTAGGTCCAGCTAGGAGCACAGTCTTCCTTTGTATTTATTATTGAGGATCAAACGGGCGGATCTTCAACATCATTTCATACAGCTTGTGTCAAGAGGCACTTGTGCCTCTCTCTCTATCTAAAGGTCTATCAGAAGTTCTCATAATGATGCAGAAGGTTCAGTGCTGGTCTGTCCTAAGAAGTGGTCTAGACAAATTATCTGCATGTTGTGCACCATGGGATGACAAAATGGAGCATAGGAGTGGATTTAGGTGCAAACCCCAAACCAGTCTCAAACCCAGATTCTAGTTCCTCAGGAATTTGACTTTTGGCAGGAGGATGAAGGAAGAAAGACATGGTCTAATATAAATCCACATACATTTGGCAAAATCTCTGACAAGTCTCTGTGCAAACATTTGGTGGGAATTTCCTGTAGCTCAGTCCTAAAATACCTAAAGTTTGGCTGTGACAGAGCATAGACCATGAAACTGCAATAGAGAGAATGAGGAGGAGAAGGGGAAATGAAGACAGCATTTAGGGGAGAAAGGGAGTGGGAGAAAGGGAGGGTAATGTCTGAGTTAGGAAACTTATAACTGAAAGGGGAGGGAAATAACATCAGATGCTCCTAGCAAAGATGATAACCTTACTTTGGTAAATAACTTGGTTGACTTTGAACCCACAACTTCCAATTCCTCCTGGTAAATACTTGATTATCAATGGCATTTCTTCATTTCAAACGATTTAAGAAAACATAACACAAAGCCTAGACATTACTTGGGAGGAAACTTGCTATCAGAAAAAAAAAAAAGTTATTTTGGACAAATGCCCAAAAAAGAGGCAAACAAAAATTAAGATTGTCTGTGCACCAGCAGAAAACCTTTGAAGTAGCTATAATCACTCTTGATGTATTATCAGAGAGACCAAGTCCAGCTCTGATCTGCTAGTGTTTTTCATCTGAACGTCCCAACATGCTTTATAGCTTCCCTCTGCCTCCTTTCTTATAGGAAAGCACAAGAGAAATGTGTTGCGGCTGAGCGCCTCGGGTCACACACGCAGCCCGTGGCTGGCACAGCTACCAAGTCTGCTATCTCCCAGATGCAGTCAAATTTATTAATTTCCTCGTGCGGGTGCAGCATACTGGAAAAGAAAGAGCAGTGAAGAAAATGATTCCTGGCTCCCACCACTTATCCAAAGTGTCCTTCACATTTTGCTAATGGCTGATCCACCCAGAAGTCTCCCTCTTTCCACCCTGCACATCGCTCTTGGCTCAATACTATCTCCTCGACAGCAATTCCACATTCCTCTGTTGTGTTGAGCATTAGAGCAGCCCTTTGGGTAACGAGAGGTAGAAATCTTAATGGGGAAAAGGAGGGATATTTTTGAAGTGATAGGAAAACTTGTAAATCTGAGGTTATCTGTGAAAACTATAATCTCTAAACAGGTTACCAGCCAATGAGCTCTCTCTACATTGCATAAATAGGACCTGAAAGGAAGGCTTGAGGAAATTATATTAGGCTTCTTCAAGCTTTTAAGAAAACAATGGGGCCACCTATGAGCACAGTGTTTCACAGTGCACATGTTCTTACACACAGACCCTTGATCTCATTTGACATAAGGGAGTGAGTCCTGAGTGCAGCCTCACGGGCACAAAAGGTGTCTGTACCCTCCCCAAATGCACGGCTGTCTCTGGCAGAGTGGATAGGGCTGTATGTTCATCCATTCATTCAAGTCTACCGCTTTTGTTGAAGCAAGTCTTATAGTGAAGGACCAGTCATGATGCTTAGGGCTTTGGGCAGTTTGGTGCTGCAGGATTTGAGAGGGAAGGATTGCACCAGTAAGGGCAGCAGGGGCTGGTGGAGGAAAAAGTGGACCCATAAAAAGAACCTGGAGATGTGACTGTTTCCCTCCCCCTACACTTCCCTTCTATTTCTAAATAGAACTGATTTTAATAGAGCTGACTTCAGAAAGGCAGCAAGCACAGCAAGCATGAAGTTTGAGTATTAATCTGGAAATAAGATGAATAAATAGCCCGGGAGAATGCTTGCCTGTTATCTCTCTATCCACAGCCCCTGCCTCTCTAAGGGATTGCTGCTCCATGTACAAAACAGTCACTCACTTGAAATTGTTTCCTCTTCCTATCCCATATCTACCCCAGGCTTTGCAGCTCTGGACCTGATCCCCAGAGCATCCCCTAACCCTGTCCTTAAACACAGCTAGAGCCTTCCAGGTGCCCCCATGTCCCAAGGTGTCCTTGGGATGTAAATCTTGGTCCCAGGCTATGCAGGAACCACAGTACATTCCAAGGGGATCGCAGTGTGGGCACCCAGCAACACAGGTCTTGCTGAGGAACACACCTGCCCGGCTGTGCGGACACGGCCTGTGCCTGTTTTCTCTTGGCTAGGAGCCTCTGAAGCCTTAGAGCCAGCTTGTGGGAAACACGAGATAATGGGAGCTTGGATAGAATTGGCGCTGGCTGAATCCAATTCATTTAATGTGTCCAAAGATGTTTTTTTTCTCAAAAGAGATGCAGAAAACAACGGTCTGGTTCTCCATTGTTCTGCAAGTTCCTGGCAGCCGAAATGGAAAATATCCTGGGCCAAGCCAAGAGCTGCTCAACACTTTTGAGAATAGGAAGGTGTAAAAGTTTCCTGCCAGCTGCTTTATCCCTTTTTTGCTGCACTTTAGCGAAAGGACGGGGTTTTATTGCGCACCTTACAGCTGGGTGTCCCACCTGCACCTCCTGCTCCCAGCCACAGACTCCCGTCTTCCCCCACCATGGCTCTGACCTTCCCTGGGAATGATTCAGGGAATCAAACCAGCGGAATAATGTTCACTTCTGTTGGGGGGTTGCTTCCCTATAACAGTTCGTTGCAATCAGGAACAAGGAGCCCCAGTACTGATAAATTGTAGGGACAGCCAAGGAAAGAGGGCAGAGGGCAGACTCCTAGTCATCAAAAGGGGGAATCTTAAAATAATCCCCAGTCTTAGCTCCACAGCTTTATTTTAGGATAGCATTAGCTATCCTTACAGGCAGTTCCATAGAGCATGAGATGACTAGAATAAACGTCCTTTAGATGACATAAATCCTATCCTTTATGCTTGAAGATGTTTCCTATGCAAATTCATAGGCTGCAAGGAAACCTCAGATCTAGGAATGTGTCGTAAGGTAATTTCCACGTAGAGGCACAGCCCAGACCATTTCCCTGGTAAAGGTCCCTTTGACTCCTCTGAGAGGTCCATCTGGCTTGAAGCAGCTGAGAGTTAGGCTGGAAGGCAGAAGAGAAAATAGGACAACAGCCTTTAAAACAGTGGCTTAAAAGTTCATGCTTCTAAGTATTTAGGTAGTGCAAATACCTGCAAACATGGAGCATCAGAGAG
This sequence comes from Rhynchotus rufescens, assembly GCA_032273925.1. Classification (NCBI taxonomy): domain Eukaryota; kingdom Metazoa; phylum Chordata; class Aves; order Tinamiformes; family Tinamidae; genus Rhynchotus; species Rhynchotus rufescens. The sequence goes on along the minus strand of JAVCKT010038002.1, from coordinate 19,585 downwards.
GAATCTTTCTGGAGAAATGGAGGTCTTCAGACAGGATAAATCAGCACATCCCCTCTGAGTCCACTCATTTACCTTGGAAGGAATGCCGGACCTCTAAAAGAACTATGTAAAGGAAAAGGTGGGAATGCTGTTGTTAAGAACCTAGGCATCCTGCTTGAGAACAAGAGACAACCCCATGAACTTCAAAGCCTGGCTTGTTTGTACCTTCCCTTGAGAGCAGAGAGCCCCAAGGAGGCATCTTTATTCCGAAGGCTCTGGAGAGAAGCTCTCTAGCCAGAGGCAAAGAGCAATGGGCTGACAACCAGGAAGCCAGCATCCCCCTTCACGCCAACATCTCTAATTAGGTGTGTCTGGGTATTGCATAGGAAGGGCTGGCAGCTCCGTCCCTGGGCCCTTTGAGAAGGGATTAGAAGAAAGTTGCCACAAATGCAGTGTAATGAACAGTCCTACCAGCCTCCAGGGGACCGCAGGGAAGTGGGGAGACTCAAACAACCTGATACCTGATAGGTCTTTTCCATCTCTGATTTCTGTGATGTGCTATACACAAAGCAAGAAGCAGCTGCTAAAATCGATGCACAGCCAGAGCCGAGCAGAGAGGTTTTAATCAATCTCAGAAGCCGCTCATTGTTGGGATCCAACAAAGCAACAGAGATTATCACCATTACACAGAACACCGGAACATGGAAAGCAAAAAAGGAGCATTGAGCTCCGGCTTAGTGGGGGTTGGAATGAGCACCCGTTGCCTCTTTCTCGGACTTAACAGCACGGGAGCAAAGATGAATAACTTGGGGAGGGGAGAGAAGCAATGATTATTTCCAGTTACTAAACAGCGCTGGATTTAGCACAGGAATGTTTGTTTATTTATTTATTTATTTATTTACTTATTTTCCTCTAAGCTTGGGAAGAAGAGGAGAGCTTAGTCCTTAAAGCAGATGATGTTTTCCACTGGCACTGAGAATTCATGAGCAGATTAGGTTTGTGCTGTAATGGCAGTCTATGTGAGGACAGATGTTTGGACCATTGCAGGAATGTCCCATACACCCACCTAGTCTGCAAAAAATGAGGAGTTGGGAGGAACTGGGCATTTTTTATCATTGTGACAGAGTTTTGAGAGAATGGAGAGGTTCAAGACATTTGCCAGTAGGTGGGAACAAATATTGACCACCCAGGACATAGCAATGTGCACTCAGGTCTCTGCGTGCTCCTGCCTGTAGAGGAAAAACAGCTCTGATTCCAGACACAAGAGCTGATCCTTGTGTTGTGTGGTCCAGGCTAGACACCCAGGCCTAAGTACTTCTAGGCATCCAACCTAAAACTGGATCTGATTTCACTTTGGGCTAGTTTTTCTCTGGATACCACTACACTGATGGCCTGCAGGCTCAAGCAAGAGCAGTGAACAAGTTGCATTAGCAGGGACTGTATGAAGAAGTGGCCCTGATGTGTCACAGCCATCTCTGAAGGCTGCTACATCTCCCAGCAGCTGAATGGGCAGAGAAGGGAAGAAGAGGTGGTGGAGACTGCCTCAGGCTTCAGGTGTTGGACTCATCATCACTATTCAACCACATGGTCACAGCAGCTGGGGTCAGCGTGGCTTTCTATTTGCAAAGAGTCAAGTGGGTTTCAGGCCTTTTTCACCCCATGGGAGCCCCCAGAAACCAGCTGGTCCTGGCAGCTGCCCCTTGGGCTATTCCTAGAAGCTGCCTCGCCGGAGCCGGCACTTACCATGCCATGGGTATCCACACAGTCTGTTCCAAAGGCAATTGATTAAATGCCTGTGGGGCAGATCTGTCTCTCCGTGACTGTTTGCTTTCTAGTCTGCTTTAGGACAGAAGAGGAACTTCATGCCCTGTGCACAGATTGGGTGGGAAAGCATGGTCGAATCCCCTGTCATAAAATACGAGGCAGCACCGCACAACAAGAGCCATCCCTTTGCTCCTCAGCCATGTCTTTATTTGCATTACTTATATGTGTGTCTTCAGCACATCCCCTTTCCAATCCCCGTTTTCATTCCAAAACTTTCTGCACCGAGGAAAGAGAAACAAAGGGCCTGAACCAGCACCTGAGCAATGCAGAGAGGAGAAAGCCCAAAGCAAACACCACTATTCATTAATCCCTCTTTAATGCATCCTCTTCCACCCCCCTTCCCATAAAGGGGAAGATGATGGGGGCTGGCAAGGGGGAGGGAAGATCCCAGCAGAACAGTCTCCCTATAAAAATACAACTGCAGTTGCTAAAAGCCCAATCTATTTTCAAATGATGTGCTCTAATGGAATGTTGCTGTACATCTTTTGATGAGACAGGAGTCTATTTAAAAAGACAGGCGCTTTCGAATATGCTTTTAAACCCCGTCTGTCAATTAGAACAACATCAAGGGTTCAGTGGCTGGGAAAAAAGATGACAGTAATGAAAAGCTGGGAGAGCAGGAGAAGAAAAGAAAGATAAAGACAAAAAAAAGTGGGGAAAAAAAAGAAGACAGGAGGAAAAGAAAAAAAATAAAAAGAATAAGAGGAGAGAAAGAAAAGGAAGTGAAAAGAAGGCAGGACAAGACTCGCGAAACAAGATTGCACTCGTTTGTCCCCTAAAAGAATATATTCATTCATGGCCCAAAAGGATGCCGAATTCAGACAAAACGGAAAATGCAATGTGTCTTAAAACCTGATTCTCCACATTACTCGGCATTTCTTTCTAAATCAGTAGGAGGAAGGTGGTGCTCAGCCCCGCTCTGGATGGATGCCATACTGGGAGCTCTCCCTGCAGCTCCACTGAAGATACTTATGAATTTAAGAAGATAATTTAATCTCTGAGAGGCACTCACATACTGAGCTTTGGAGCGCCATAGGAAAAAAGCCCACGAGGAAATTTATGGCTGGTATTAAGAGCAGGAGTGAGAGAGAAGTAAATAAGGCACCGGGCCACAAAGTGAGTATGGGAGAAAGCAAAACATTGGGCAGGTGCTCTCTGAGAGAGCAGCACATGGCCTGTGCATGGGAGGAGATGGGCAAAATAAAGGTGGGCACCATTTTAGCAGGGGAGATAAGGTGTAGGACATCTAAATGTCTAAATACTCCCACAAATGTCTGTGGGAATGTCTCTGTCCCTCTTTTTCAACAAACCCTTCCCCATGGGCACCCCAAGGTGCTCAGACATGGCAGCGTGGCCCATATCCCCACCTCGTCCAGAAAACCCCCTGTGGCCTCCTTCCTATGTATGAATTGCTGTCCTGGAAGAAAAATCAAGGATTCTGCAGAGCGAGTTGTGGTTTGCACCTTTTGTATTGCAAGAACGAGAAGCACTTGTCCATGAACACTGCTGAACTCTCACTCTTATCACTGTGATTTAGACACTTCTGTTTAATTAGCTTCTACGCGCATACATTGCTTGTAGCCGTTGTTGCAGTGAGCCTTAAAAACGCACGACTTCCAGCAATTCCAGCTCTTGGAGAAGCTAAATAAATCCTCTGCCTCCCGCCTTTCCCTCCATGGCTTGCAGAACTGTTCATAAAACCCAGGTCACTATTTCTCCAGGTTTAATTACAGACCTTCACTCAGGCTGCAGCAGACCACAATCTCCCAGCAGAAAGCTATTGGACAGCATTAATGCTATGCAGCTATATACATTGTTGTGCAGCTATATACATTGCTATGCAGCTATATACATTTCTGGAGCCCACGGGCATCACGGTCAGCACTGGTATTTGTGCTAGGTGCTGTGCAAAGATGCAACAGGACTGGACATAGGGTTGTAAAGCCTGTGGCACAGGGAATCCTTTCTCCAGAGCATATGGAACAGGATATACACACCGTAATGAGTAAAACTTTAGGTTTCATGTGTCTTTTCTCACAAGGCATTTAATCCCCCCAGGCAAACTGCAGTCTCCCTCGTGTGCTCTCCATCCATGGCAATGCAATTAGTTTAGCCTGCAGGGAGAGAGGTAATAAAAAAGGAATATGCTAACTTGAATTACTTGGCATTTTTGCAGGATCAGCTGAAATGTGGTACATTGTTACCTTTTCTGGCAACTTTCTTACATTCCTCAGTCCTGTTTCTGTGCAAAATGGTGCTTGTTCACCATATGTCTTCCCAAGAAAACACTTGGCAAATATTAGCTGTGCTAGGAACAGGCACTTGTTTGGTGTTACGAACTGAGGCTAGGGTTTTCCAAAGCAGGTGAAAGAACGAAGGGATGTAAAATGTCACTTGTACCTAATTCCATTAGGCCCAAATCCAGCTGTAATAAAACAACCCCAGGGAAACCATTGATGGCAGAGCTGCCTGCTGAGGACTGTTCATAGCCACAGAAATAGGAACCTTTCCTCAGACTTCAGCACCCAATGCCATTCTTCCAAGTTGACTGAAGGAAGCCCCTGCAGATCCTTATTTTCTGTGGAGCACACTGCCCTTTGGGATAAAGGAGCTCAGCTTCATGGCATCAAGGCATGCATCCATTCAGGGTGTGCATGGATGCATGCCTAGGACTGGCAGCATCCCCATCCTAGGGGACCTGGCTCTTGTCCTGGCTCTGGACAGAATTTGCCCCAGTGCAAAACCCATCTCCCCCTCCTCCAGGTCAGGGAGAAGCTCTGTGGGGAGTGGGATCAGTGCAGGGTGGCAGCAGAGCCTATGGTCACTCACAGCGTAGGGATGCTCTGGGATGCAACATCAGGATCTCCAAGCAGCATCAGGATGCTCCAAGCTCTGAGCGTATGGGCAGGCTGGGATCCTGCCGTGCTCCCTGGGATGCCAACCTCACTTTCCTGCCCATTTAAAAGGTTTGAAGCCTCCCCCAGCCTCAGCTCCTGACCTGAACAGCAGAGGTAATTCCACCCAGGATGGGGAATAATCCATTACAGTCCACGAGGCACTGAGATGCTCCAGCAAAGAGGGCCGTGGAAGCACCTCGGCACAGTGTGTGTGTTTAAGCAGTCACTGCTCAGATCTTCAGTCATCATTACCTCGAGAAACCAGCTGTTCTTTTGCTATTTATGATCCCCTCTTTAAATCTACCCTCCCTATGACTCAACCCACAGGCTTTAAAGTGTGCAGTGTATTGACATTTATATAGTTCATTTCATACACTTCCTCTCAAAGCTTTTTACAAAGCCATGAATTACATACCTGTCACCACTGAATTCATTCATCCAAAAAAGAAGCAGTCATTACGCACTCGGCAATAAGCCTCATAACACTACCCACCATTGAGTTTGTATATGTGTGCACCAAAGAGATAAAGTTACTTTAATGCCATCTCTGCTATTAACGCAACAGAGAGCAAGAGAGGGGGGACGAAAGAGGGGCATAAGTGATGGGTGGGAGGGTCTGGGTCTTTCTCCATACCTAGATGTGGAGATGCAGCATATATTAACTTCTTAAGAGTCTGCAGCTGTAGGGAAGTAATTATGTGAATGGCAAGGTGCCTTCGTCCCTGTCTACAGAAGAGATAATAAAACAATAGAATACTTTGCATTTGTTTTGCTCCTTTCATTCTGGAATCCTGAAGTGCTTTTCAGATATTAATTAATTCTTGTTAAAGAAAAAGAAAAATCAATAACTCTGGAACAGTTTTCATTTTGGGGGATAGAGGCACTGACAGGTTTGCAAACTTTCTCCAAGCTGCAGAAAGAATTAGTGGCAGGAATAAAACCCAGCTTGATTCCTAGCCCACTGGTCCAGCTCATAGACTCACCTCCTTCTTCATCTATTTCTATCAACCCTGCATTTTTTTTTAATCAATATTTCAGTGTGATGGCTTCCACTACTTGGGTAAAAGCTGCCTTCACTTCTGACTCAATGTACCAAGCAGGTGCAGAATATAATATTTGTTAGTATGATTTCAGGTAGACAGAAAATCTCCTCCCCTCCCAGATTCTGATGATTTTAGGACTTTTTTTCCCGTTAAACCTATGAAGGCCACCTGTGAGGGATTCTAGCTGTGGACTGGCAGGGATCTGTACTGATGCCAAAGCAAAGGATGCTCAGGTGAACCACTTCTCTGCCTGACTCCTGCTCAGATCTCTCCATGAATTCTGTGGTCATTAGTGATGAAGGTCACCCAGATTCTGACAAAAGTGATGAGCCTGATGATTCCCTGGTCAGGAATGAAGGAACTAAAATAACGGCTGTGATTTACATTTTGAATCTCTTTGCTAAGTATGCAACCTGCCAGGCACGCTCCCAGCTCCCACAGCTTCTGGGTGACACCATCACTCAGCTTCTTTCAAAGCAATCTTTGACGAGTGATTAGACAGACAATTCAGTATATGATTAGACTTACAGACAGATAAATGAGAATATAGAAATCCATATTTACAACCCCTCCTGTGCAGTACTGCCTGCAACGTGCTATCATCAGTCATTTCTAAGAGGTTTGTGCTGCCTATGCCAGGTAGATGAAGCAAGTACAGTTCATTCAAGTCCTTGCTGTTGTATATGGTGATACAGACTGTGTATATTTAGAGTGACGACCAACTTCTTGCAGAGCAATATCCTATCTCACTAGGGATTCAGGCCCAGAGTTTGTAAATTCATTTGTAAACAGTGTGTGGTTTCTCAATGAAGCCTCTTTCTCAATTAATTGCATTTATTTATTAACATTAGTATCACTTAAATTAATTCCCTATGTTCCCCTCTTCAAGGTTTTCACCCCCATGCTGAATGGTGAAACACTAACATGCAAGAGGGTATCCACAAACCCGGAAAACTCATCTGGGAATCAAAGGCTCCAATGACCAACTGCCAACTTCCAGCTCAATGCAGCCTCCCCCAGGGAAGAGGCAGGATCAGGCTGCTGACTGACCCTCTTGTAGCTTTGAAAAGCAACAACATTATCTCCGATGAAATAGCTTCCCTCTGTCTGTATTAGCTGAAAAGCACAAGCGCAGAATTGTTTTTTCCCTCTGTGCACCAAATCGCACTTCTCAATAGGGTTTTGGAGATTAGATATGTTTAAAATCACTCAATAAATGACAAAATGGAGCATAAAACAACAAAGAGGGCATTGCTTTAAATCTAGTTAGATTGTGGTTATTACAAAAAGAGATATTTTACATTTCTTTAGTAGCTTCTGCTGCAAAACATTCCGCAGGCTACTGCTGAGATTTTAAAAGCAATATGTTGGATTATACGCCTAATACCCACTAATTTAAATGAAAAATAGAGATAAATATTGAAATTTCCAAAGTATTCCATTTCTCTCTCCTCAATATACACTCATGTAGGCTCCTACAGGCACACAGAAATCCCTTTGGTCATACCATGGTGTCTACAAAGGGACCTCCAAGCTGGTTAGATGCATCACAGAATGACCAAACCATCACTGACAACTGGAAGTGAAGAGGAATGAGATCTCTAACTGGAAAAGCATAGAAAACCAGAGAAGACAGAACATTTCTCTCTATAGGCTGAGGACAGAAGAGCTAAAATCCGTGCTCTAGAAAGGACAGAACAAATTCTTTGAGAGCTATGACGTATATGGCATTCAGTCTTGCACCTCATCTCAGATACCTCCTATAGAAAAGACTTGGCATCCCCCATTTGGTTGACTCTGCATCTCAGCAATGACTAGAATTTTTTATATTTGTGGATCATGCCACTGAGGGATTCCTCAAAGCCTGTCTCACAGTTCAGCCCATGTTAATCCCACCTGTAAGTACACTGTGTATTGAGTGTGTTATGAAGAAAAAAGCTGCTGTAGAAGGCATGGTGTGCTGAAGATGAGGGCAAAGGGGGCTGAGAATTGTAGGAAATTTAAACCTAGTTCCAGTTCACAGTGATGTCAAACCACAGGATATGAAAGCAGAAAGTGAAGATTTATGGAAAAAAAAAAGTGGCAGGAGTCATTATTATGTGTGCGCTATTGATTGAAGAAGATCGTGTTGCCCCCAAATTGAAATGGCTTTTACGTGTTTGGGCCCATCCTGACAAAAACACTTTCTCCTCTGTTGACGAGGCCATGTTGCCATGGAGATGCAGGGCTGGATGCTTGGCAAAAGCACGTTTCAATAAGGTAGGTCTAATGGATATATTTTCACAACATTCACAGTTCCTTTATGCTCATTTTCTCCTGAGCAGACTCATCCACTCCTTCCATTTTGGTACTTGATGAAAAAATATCTTTTTAATCTTTTAATTTAGCTTAGATTTCCCTCCCTCCAGCGCTACAGCTTGACAATTAAACTACTTATCTTTGATGCTCCACACCAAGGCCAAGTGCCTGCTTTTCATTATCAAGCTGGGTGACTTGTTTTCACCCTCCCTTCTCCACTTATGATCTTCTCTATTGCTTGCTGTGTATTATAGTTATTGTGATATATGTAACATAAGCTGTCATGCTCTTGCGAGTGGAATGAGTCATGTTCAGCATTTCTTGAGGGCAGACCCTCTGAAGAGCTTAGGACTATACAGCAATATGATGTTGGCTGGTACCTATTCTGGCACGCACAACAGAGAACCTTGTCTATGCCAAAATATCGCTATTGACTCAGTGCTCTCTAGAGCAAAGACAATGTTTAGCCAGGTGTTCTTCATTCTGGACATTTTGGGTTTCTGTCTGATATAGACAAATGTATAATTCTTTTCAACTAGCTCAAATGCAAGCACAATTTCTCTGCTTAAGTATGTGCAGAAAGACACACATTCTAACACACGCGTAAGTTATTTCACATCCATTTCTATTTGCATATCTTCTGGCTGGTAATTTCTTTCTGAGTTTCTTTTGACTAGCTCACAGAACCTTTTTAAGTTTCTTTTTCAGAAATTGCCAATAATAATATATACTTGAAGGGATGTTCACAGAAACATCCTGTTTGAGTGGATGGAATATTTTAAAATAATATCTAAATAACTGAATTTTAAAAATGTATATTCAGTACACAACTTGCATTTATGCCACACGGCCTTTGTGACCAATTAAAACCAGTCAACTCCCTTTGTGCTGGGTATGTCTTAATGAACTGCTTCTAAATGAAAGAGCAGACCAAGATATATTTGCATCCGCAAACAAATTCAAGCAACCAATTAGCTGGAGAAGACCAACACTGAGAACATCAAAAATTCACAAACAGAAAAAGAAACAAAATTTATCCAATAAATTATTTATCATGAAATATTTGCTCACTTTTCTTTAGAGTGGGTTCAAGTTATTACTAATTATATACAGAGCCTTTCACCTAGTAGGCCAGATTTGGTTTGGAGATGGAGGAAAGCCATTATCTGACGCACACTAGCTTTGAATAAGCCCTGATTTGAAGACACCTAGGTGTTGGTAATACAAAGCTTTCATCACAAATGACACTCATGAGCTCTCTTGTTGCAGCTGTCACCAACACAGCTTGGTTTTGAAAGGCAATAGTCATCAAACGAAGCATTCATCTTCCTCCCACCCCAGAGTCAGCGCTGAGACATGCTGTTGGGTTAATATTTTGGAGGCTTTGCTATTCAAAGTCTTCAGTGAGAGCCCAAAGGATGGTAGATACCAATGCTGTCAGTCAAAGATAGTAAAAGAGTTGGGATGTTTCGGTCTTCTTTTGTACACACTAGTGGTCTTGGAAAAGAAGAAACAAGATTGAGTATCAGAGGATTCCTCATTTCTTTGGCTTCGCCTCTTGTCTGGGCTGTACGTCACATAACAGGGCTTTGGCCCAGGACGTGGCCTGTGAGATGTAAGGCAAATCCAGTAAAGGAATAACCATCCAATAAGCAAACTATTTCATCTCCTCATGCTTCAATTTTGCCATCCACAAGACACTGCTAATGATACTTCCCCTGCTCTAAGATCTTTGGATGAAGGGGATGTGTATGTAAAAAAAAGAAAAAGACTAACTCTTTAAAAGGGCTAATCCTCTTTGTCTGGTTCGAGTACAGAGGCATGCAAAGCTCTGTGTTAGATGTGATTCTGCAGTGCATAATTGGGAACCACCAAAGGTGCAGTAACAAAGGTGATCAGAGGCAGGAGATGACTTCAGCAGAAGGAGAAACTAAGTAGAGCTCTGTGGGTTAGAAAGGATCCTATGGATCCCATGGCTCAGAAAGCAAATGCTGAGGGAGAGATGTGGTTATGACATCATTTTGCACAATATAGGCACTAAAAAGCATCAGTTTGCAGATTTAAGAAACACAAAAGAGAGTCGTTTCTGCAAGACTCCTAGTTACTCTGGCTAATGTATTGCGATAGGATATTGGAAAGCCAAAACTACACACAGGCTCAGAGAGCGCATGTCAAAGGGTGGACTTTACACTTATGTCCTGATCTGATCTAGATTATCCCCAAGAATTTGTTATCACAGTATTTAGGGCTAGAATTTAATATTTTTGTCATTCTACCAGCTCTGAGGGAAACTGCTAGACTCCTGCCAAAATCCTTAGGCTAACTGTTGAGTTTTGCAACATTTGCAAGAAATGCTCATAATATTTCCGCAAAACCCGAAAGTTTTCACCCACATAAATATGTTGGTAGAACAATGATAATAAGAAAGGGAAAATGTCCGATTAACAGGTCATTTGTACATGGTCACATACAGCCACTGGCTAAATGTAAGTTTTGTTTTAGTTATCTTCCCCAGCTGATTAAAGGACGGGAGCGATGTTGATGGAGGTAGGGTAGGAGAAGGTGTGAGCACATTGATGGCTTCATTGCAGTTTATCTTCGTAGAATTTTCACATGGTCATGCTTCATGGATAAAATGGATCTCAGGAAGATTTATTCATTTTGCTGCTTATTGTTTTCTCTAACAGGTACGATTGCTATAACGAGGTCTGTATAACGGCATTTACTTGTTGCTCAAATTGCTGCTGTCTCTTTCAGATGCTTCTGGCTATAGCACTACAGTAGCTGCTGCTTAGAGAATAAGTGGCAGTGAATTGTTCTCTTTCCCTCCTTTTTCCTCATTCATCCCTATTAAACCAGGGGAAAAAAAATAGTCTCTGCCTCATGCAGATCATTAGCCCCTGGTCCTTGCCTGGCCAGACAAAAGGTGTCACAAAACACCCTCCTCCGTCCCCGAGATGTGCATCTCTCTTGAAAACACATCACAGAATAATAGTGAAGAGACCTGAAATGCAGGAGCTGATCTGCAACTGGTGTAAGATAAGAAGGTGAGGAGTGGAGCTTCTCTTGGCGCTGGGGCTGAGCGTTACCCTGTCACCTCCCTGTGCTGCAGCATGGCCAATGTCATGGCCATGGGAGCATGGGGCCTGTTGCCCTCTTCTGGGAGATGCAAGGGTGGGACTACCATGCAGAGCATTGCAGGAGCTACTTACTGCATCTTTCCTTGATTTAGAGGATGTGTTCCCTTCCTTACAATTTAATGCATGCACATTATGTATGCGCAAAACCCACAAAATGAGTCAATATAGGCAAGACTCAGTTCAAAGGCATCTGGTTTAACCAGCAAAAAACTAACCTCCTTGGAGATCCCAGCGAAACCATGCCCTCCCTCTCACAAAACAGTGAGTCTGCCTAGAAAACAGGGGGAAACACTGCTCTGTTGGCACTACTCAGAAGTGGGATATTTTCCCTGTCATTTTCTTGCCTCATTATATGAGGTGCCAAAAATGTAAATTCGAACGGTGCTTTGGAGCAGGGGCTTTCCGGGAATGACGGGGTTGCATTTTGGCAGCAGCCTCAAGGATCGATCAGCTTGAGGCTACACGGAACGACAACGCACTGAGAAAATGAGGCTCTCAGGATGACAACTGGGGGGATATGCACTGCTTTCAGTCAATCAAGCCCTGTTTCAGCCACGGAGTAATCAAGCTCAATTCAGTCGACTTTTGCGTTATTATTGTTATTATTTATCACTTGAATTACCGGAGCACCTTGAGGAGGCAACTGAAATGCAAGTGGAGAGCAATGGCACTGTATAGGGATATAATGGGGGTGAACGGCCGTCTGGGTGAGTGGGGATGAGGCTGCCAGCAAACAGGAGTGAAACGAGGTGGTGGTTACGCGTTGGTGGAGATGCTCTGCTGGTCCCATGGGAGGATGTTGCTTCTTTACTTTGGTTGGGCTGCTAAGTAAGCATCGGCCACGCTGGAGGCTCACCACGTAGCTGCTGGAGACAGAGATGGTGACACAAAGCAGGAGCCCAATATAGGTCCTCATGCTCCTTGAGGGACAGCACAAGGACACCATCATCCAACAGGGCAGGGCTGAAGCACAGCAGTGAGATACCACCACCCCAAGGCTCACACTGAAATGGTAGCCTTGCTAGCCCAGCATGGGTGCACTCGGTTGTTTACATCCCATCATCTACACGTATAGACACACATCCCTCTCTTGCTCCACCAGCCCTTCAGGGCCTTCACCTTTCCCACTGTTCCTCATATGTGGATTTGCACATCCCACAAAACGTGTTGTACCCCGTGTGTTTCAAGCAGCCCTTCCCTCAGCATCTACTATTCTCTGTTGTAATTGACTACTACTACAGATACTCTGTAGATCTACTATTTTCTGGCATCTTAGCTGGGGCCTGCCCAATTGAGGCAGGAGTCACTCCTTCCCTTCGGTTTGCTGTTGAGCTCACAAGGACTGTCATCTGTAAGTAATATGCAAGACATGTTTCTTTTTTCACTTTAAAAAAAAAAGTAATTTATTTTCTAATTACAAAAGAATATAGGATAAAAAAAAAAAGAAAGGAAAAGAAAAGAAATTATGACTACCAGATGGCGAATCACCATTTAGCAGGAGCAGGCAAAGAGAGGACTCAGTCAATCACAGGGTAAGTGATAAGACACCAGAGTGAACTACTGAAAAGGAAGGCAGCTCATTACACAAAGTACTAAATTATTCTTGCTGGGACTTCTCCTCCTTATTTCCCTTCTTCTATTTTTTATTCTGAGCCATAAAGCAAGTAATTCTACTGAGACCCTCTTTTAAATGATTAACATTTCCATTTTAACTTTTGTTTTTGATTGTGTCCCTGCCATTAATCTTGCTGTCTTTTTCTATGCTCTGCTCTTCACCTCATCTTCTAACTTCCTAATTCGCATCCCACAAACCCACAAAAGCAGCCACAACCTCTGCTGATGGGAGAGTCACAGCAGGAGCAGGCCGAGGTCATGGGGACCCACCCAGCAAAGACATGGTCCAAGGCACCAGCAACGTCATGGCCCACCCAGTGTCATGGCCCACCAGTGGCCCCATCCCTCCAAAGAGAGGTCTAGCTGAGATCAACCCTCTACACGTGTTTGGATGGATGTTTAGGGGCCATTTGAAAATCCTAGGTGAAGAGATAATCCATAGATAAGCATGGCCAACAACCCTTGCTTGATGGAGATGGGAGCTGATAATATCTATGGTTGACCGAGAGCTATTTTGGGCTCTATTCCTTTCCACTGAGCGGCTAATTTATCACTCGTACAACCCTGAAAGTTTTCAGACAGCTCAATGTCCTCAGCCAGCACCACAACAGCGTCTGTTTCTACTGCTCCCCATTCGGCTGCTTGAGGACACTGGGTTCAAAGCACAGCTCCTGCTGGGAAAACACTTGGGAAAAGATTTTAACTTAAACAGGGCCATTTCCCAGTTCTCAGGAAAACCGAAAGGTGTTTTGCACAGATCTGGGTAAATTAGAAAACAGAGGCAGTATTAATTTACCACTGATTAAATGTGTTTTTCCATCATCTCCACAGCACTTGCAAGTTCGCTGCCTGTGAATGAGACCTCTGTTCGCATCCTGGCTTGCTTGGGCCCAGAGCAACAATTCCTCCTACCTCAGTTTCCCTCTATTATGAAGAAGAAAAGAAAAAGAACAAAAAAAGGTACAAATATTATTGCTTAAAAGAAAAAGAACAAAAAAAGGTACAAACATTATTGCTTTCCTTTGTAAAGTTCCTCATGAAAGTGTGCTAAAATAGAGCTAGATTTCATATTTTTGCAGCTGTTCTCTTCCTCGGCGATACAGAGGAAACTCGTGCTCATTTATGAGGGAGGGTAGAGTGGGGGTAAAGTCTGACCCTGGCACCTGCAACAGAAATGGGCAGCCCCAAAGATTCATTAGGGTTGGAAGGGACCTCTACAGATCATCCAGTCCAACCCCCTGCTCCAGAGGGACACCCAGGGCACAGGGCGGCATCCAGGCGGGTTTGGGAGACCTCCTTTGAAGCCCCACATTTCCCTGGAGAGGCAGCAAATGGAAACTGAGAGTTTCTAGAGCACTAAACCCTTCCCAGGGTGTTTTCCCGTCCTGTTGGCATTTATAGCTTGTTGATGTGCTTTAGGAGTATCAGGCAAAATGCAGATAGTCCGGTGTTTTATTACTTGTACTTCCCCTGTCTTTATGACTGAATGGAACACGACTCTGCTAATGAACTAATCCGAAATGAATGCACTTGTAGCACTAACTGAAATGAACCCGAGGTCTCGCTTTTGCAAAGGAGTAAAACTTCTCAGTACTCTTTCAATACACCCGCTTTCTGAATTTAACTCCTGCTGCTTTTCATTGTAGGAACAGCCAAAGAAGGCAGGCTCCATCTGCAGCAACCGAGGGCTCGTGGTGTAGGAACTTGGGGAAAAGGGTTAATGTGACTCCCCTTATTTCATATAAAAGTAGCCTAACTGGTCAAGAAAATTCTTTTCTAGAATGGGTTGCAGAGGAACGGTGAGATCATCAGGGAAAGCTTCTTTATAGGAAAAACTCTTCATCATGTTATAGTCTACATATATCTATGAGTGATGTAGAGGTTATCCTATAGCTTTGTCTTTGGTAGGAGCTGTGTAGGCAAAACAAGTGGTTTCAGTCCATATATAAAGTACTTTTAGCAAGAAAGGAGTTTTAGCTTTTAGCAGCAAGGGACACTTTAATTGTAGCCTCTTACAAAAGTGGATACTTGCTTGTCAATAAAAACCAAATCTTGCACTTGAAGTGAAAACAAATTAAAATTAATTAATCAGTAGAAAACACTTCATTTGAACTGGGAAAAGCAAATGCAACGAGCAAGTCTAGGTGGACAAACAAGATAATCAAATCAATACCCACGCTTTTCTTACTGGCTCACAGCCACAGGCTATAAAGTGAGAAGAGGCATGTGGATCCACTTCATTTCTATTAGCTATCAGTTGGTTCTGTAATTAAGTGAAATTCAAACCTGCTTGGGTTTTTTTCCCCTGTCTCTAGGTAGATCTTTTGGTGCAAGAGGGCAGCCTGGCCGTGCTAAAGGTATCCTATATATTTCCCTGCAAATCATCTTTCTTTGGCTGTTTACCTTGTTCTTTCTGTCCATCTAAACCAACCAGATCCTGCTCTGAAGTGGGATTCTAGGAGAGTGCTGGGGACTCAAGAGATCAACCAAGCCTGTTGCTGTAATCCCTAATCAGTGCCATTGTCAACAGGAATTGCTGTGAATTAGAGCTAGACATACGCCTTAGTTAATAGTCTTGGATTAGTTAATGTAGCTAGATTATAGTGCCCTGATGCAGGGGCAGAAGCTTTTGCTTTTTGGGGGTTTTTAACTGTTTAAAATTCCTGCCTAGATTTTGCAGATGGCAGTTGTCTTTCTTGCGTGTGTGATTTGTGTCCTCTCTGGGGACAACCGTTTTTGCTGGCCATGAACATTCAAGCAAATGAGTTTTTGTTTAGAGGGATAGTAATCAAAAAAGGTAAAATTCAAAAAAAAAAAAAGGTCTAGAGAATGCTTGTCAAAAAATAGGGAGCTTTAATTCATTTTGGATTTGCAAGCAGTTTCAGTGGTAATCAGATCAGTCACTTAAGAGTTATTGTTACCTCACTGGGGTCAAGAAATACACTATCTCATCTAAAGACCCGGGCCAGATGGGCCATGCTGCAAATTCCAAGTAGTGTTAATGACTCATAAGCCAAACAAGTGACTTGGAAATTACGGGAAAAAGAATTTGGTTGCATTTAACAAAAAAATGAACAAATCACCGGAGGAGCAGAAACAGTTTCTCCTACTGCATATTTCATTGCTGGAGAATGTGTAGCTTTGTTCTCTGTGCCTTTTTCCATCCTTTTTCTTAATTTTGCATCTTGTTAGTTACACTTGGAACTCTTTTTTAGGTAACAGAAACATATTTTACCTGCAGCAGTTTCTTATTCCTGAGATGAATACAGGTCTGTTCTAGAGGCTGGGAAAAAAAATCATTACTATGAGATTCAGGGTCTGTTTGCTATTCCAGAAGCTTATGAAAGAAGAGGATTTGGGTTCTGATGATCAGGATTGTGTGTGTGTGTTTGCATGCACACCTTAATGTGCATCTCGGTGGTTCTGTTCCTTTCTCATCCCCCCCCTTTCTCCACGCAAGGTCTAATTAAAACAAGAATGCACTAGGCTGCCTTGCGCTGTGTTTCATCTCCTGATATTTTTATGTTAAATCCACCAAGGAAATCTCCTGCAGGCTTTGAAGTCTTAGGGTGTGTGAATAAAGATGTCACAATGGTAGACACAGGGCTTCTTAATGAGGACAGAAGGTTTGATGTTGGAACACTTCAGTGCCCAAAGGAAAGAGATGCTCTCCAACAAGCTCCCTCTCTCTCTCCCTCTGTCTCTTTTTTTTTCCTCCTGTATTCTTGCTGCAAGGGCCTATTTTTTTTCTTTTCTATATGTTTTTTTTTCCCTCTCTCCACCCAGAAAGGTAGAAGGGCACAAATGAGAGTAAATGTAGGGGAAATGCACAGTTTTAAAAATTAAAATTTTAAAATTAAGCATTGTTAATACCAATATTTCTTTACGCCATTTCATCCTGGTGTCATCTCAGATGCCAGCCCCATTCAAAGTCCTGCTGTCTCTTTTCCTGTCTAGGCTCTATCTCTGCCTCCCTCCAGCCAAAATTTTCTGACTCAAAGAAGGGAAATTTAGCTCTGCTGGGGGCAGTTTTAGCTTGAAAGTATCACCATGAAATCAAGGGTTAATTTAATGCCAGTGAAATGAATATGCAGTCCCTAGAAATCATAATACAAAATCACAAGCCCGGTCAGAGCCCACATCTCCGAACACTTCCCTAGACCTCAACTCAGTACTGTCTTGGCCACATCTGTTTTGAATTTGCTTCTTCTTGGGGATATTAGTTTTATGGTGGAGAAAACTTCCATGTATCATGGGATGAGGCACTTCCTAGACATGGGAAATGCCTGTTAGAGCCAGACCTCCCCTTCTCTTTGGAGTGTACTCTTCTAAGGGGCACCAGGCTGTTGCCTCTTCCTAACCAAACAGGCAGGATCCTGTTTACGTGATGACCTGTCACTCCTAAGCAAAATTCCACTCTCAAATTCCACATTTCTCATCAATTTTCACATAAAATTTCTCCTTTGTGTGCTGTCTCTAAATGTGGCCACATCATCCTGGAGAAGGACTGTTAAGACTTGCAACCTGCTTTGTTCCCTGCATACATCTCACAACGGGCTAACCCTCCTGTGTTCCCCAAGGGCCATTTCACAACTTGCTTTCTCTTCTCATTGTTTCTTTGCAGGATCCCAAATCTCCCTCATTTTCACAGTATCCAAGCATCTTCCATCCTAGCCTGCACACCAGCGTGGAAATCTACTGTGTGTGACACACACAGCAGAGGTGGCAGTGTGTCTTGTTTTGGGTCTAAGTATGCACACTCTTCTGAGGTTAATAGCAGAGAAGGCAAGGTTGAAAGAACATGAATCTGCTTGGAGTGCGAGATGCTGAGTTTTGGTACAGGTGTCTAATTGTCAATGGGGATGATTTCACCATCAGATAACAGCTCATGAGCAGCTCTGTGGTTCTGGTTGTGCTGCAAGGTGTGTAGGCTTCCCGTGGTGGGATCAGATTCCTCAGGGTTCAGGCTCTTGCTCAGACACCCTGGAATGATGCCAGCGAGCACCTTGAATCCTCAATAACTGTGAAGGTCACATCTGAACAAGGGACCAGGAGGAATATTTTCCTTTTTGTACCACAAAACGGAAAGCTTGGGGCAATGCTGTAAATCCAGCATGATGGCTTCAGAAGCCAGTTTAATTCCTGAGGAGCCAATTTGTATACTCTTTCATTAAGCTCAAGCATAGCTGAAGTTTTCATTGCAGACCTCAGAATTTCAAGCTCAGCATGAGTCATTCCTGAAATGCTGAAATATTTAACATTTTTATTCTTTTTTTTTTTTCCTTTCAGGAGCTGGATTTATCGACATCAGATGAGCTGTATCATTTTGCATCTAAGGCAACCCTGATGTCTGGAGTTGGTAGTGATGATGCTGATTGTTTGGAATTAAACTTTGCATTGACTGACCACATCTGCTCCAATCCAGCCTTGCCAAATAAAGCACAATCTTCCTTCCCCATCAGGATTTCTCTGCAAAACCTATTGCCTTCCAGCCCCCTTGAGTGATGCTAATACATTTTAATAGCAATGTGGGAGGAATGCCCTCACCTCTTCTGTTTGTACTTCAGTTTAATCAGCTGGGCCTGTAATCTAACAATCCCACTGCAGCAAGGTGGAAGAAGGGAGGTAATTTGGGAGAACTGGCTTGGGGAGTAATATAACCAGGCACAGCAGCTGGGCTGCAGGTCCCGGGCTGCAAAACATCTGTATAGGTGCAGGATGGACGAACCCTCAGCAAGGGAAAGGTGAGCAAGGAGCAGTGGACTCTGTGCTTTGGCTTGCTATCCATGCTCTCCCTCTCTTCACAACTTTGCACAAAGGGAAAGTGGGTTGTGAGCCCTTGAAGGAAATCATAGGGGTTTTTTTTCTCTTATTTCAATAAACCAATTATATAAACCCACATGATTTCCTTTAAGGACATATATTCCTCAGATAGGTGAAGGTTCATGCTAGAAAATGTAGGAGCACAAGAGCAGAGCTCTGGTCCTTGTGTCTATGGAGCAAAACTCCTACAGCAGCCAAAGGGGCCCACCAATTTCCTGCTAGAAGATGCTCCCCCAGAGGCAGAGGTCTGGACAAGGTGTCTCTGCCTAAACTTAGGACAAGGTGTTTCTGCCTAAATCTCATCCTCTCCGTTCCCCAGAGTGATTTACCACCAGCCCTCTTCATTGACAGCAGAAGTTAACACAACAGCAGCGAGTGGTTATTTCAGGCAGAGGAGCAAGGAGACAGCTGGGCTGGTAACCTGTTAAGGCGAGCTTTGCCAGAGGCTGCCTGTCAAAGCAAAGCCACTCTGAGCCTGTCGAGCTCAACACTTCTGCTCTGCCCTCACACTGCAACTCCGCTGCGCTCAAGATGGTGCAAATTCTGCAGACAGCCACGTTGTGTGCTCAGGGGCTGGCAATTATTGGGTGTTAACGAATCTGATGTGCGTTCACTGAGAGCTTGCCCCGTGGTTGCTGTGTAGTTTTATTGCCTAATGATGCTCCTATAAACTAAAGTGCCTCCAAAGCCTGTTCTGGTTGCTCTGCAAAAGCCTAGGGAAGGGCAGGGCCGTGTATGAGGTTCCCAGATATCACCAGACCCAATGTCCAGCCCGGTTATTCTTGGAATCGGAGAGCAGTTGTGCAAGCAGCTCTGATCCCTGCCACTGCTCTAATGAAAGGACCACTTGAGATGGACACAGTGTTGAGTCCTGCCTAGGTTTAATGTCACCTCCTTGCCCAGCTTGTGAAGCCAACTGCTTTTTGTGCCACTCACCTTTGTCAGTCCACATCAGTGCCCAGAGGCT